>CAUYRH010093475.1:0-198180 GCA_963574655.1 Perodicticus potto
ACCAAACACTAAGGACTGTTTTTCACATTTTCTGGGTCTCTTGGCTAATTCATTCCTTCAAGGTGGCCAGACGCGCTGGCTCAGTGGATTGCTGGATCTATACTTCCAATAATTATAGGGAGAGAATTGTTAAATTTTCAGAAATTTTGGGAACCTATTGTTAACAGAGCCGTTATTTTAAAAAAACTAAATTATATAAGATTACAATCAAATAAGGTACATAAAAACACGTAGAGTAAATACTCACACTCTTCCCTTCCTACGTTGCTATGTTCTGTGCCCTTCAGGTTATTGGCTTCTGTTGACTCTCTCTCGGGTGGACTCTACCCAGGGTTACGACTGTACATTTCTTCTCAGCTCCATGTCCAGCAACATCGTGTCTGAGCTTGGAGTCAGCACTGATGGAAGTGTTTTCACCACAGGAACTGGTAAATGCTACTTATCAGAACTTTTTTCTTTCTTTTTCTTTGTTTTGAGGGCCACTTTTTTTTTTTTTTTTGCAGTTTTGTCCAGGGCCAGGCTTGAACCCACCACCCCTGGTATATGGGGCTGGTGCCCTACTCCTTGAGCCACAGGCACCACTCTCGAGAGCCACTTGTTGAACATACTCCACTCCACCATTCCAGCTCTCTCGCCCCATAGTGACTTAGGTCCCAGCAGAGCCAGATGAAGACAACTCCCTCCCGAGCACTGGGAGTCACTCTGACTGGATATTTTGGTCACACTTTCATGTCTGAAACAAACATCAAGGCCAGGGGTAAAGTGATGCCTTGTCCTCTAAGCTGGACCTAGGTTAGAGGCCCACCCAAGCCTGTGTATTTAGGGTGCCCCCCATATGAACACCAGGAGCTGTCACTGGAAGAAGGGAGAAATGTCTCCTGGGGAACCTCACAGTAGAACCACCACAGTTTTTTGAAGCAGAAGCCGTGTGTGGTCTCATTCTCCTCCAAGCCTCCTGCCGAGCTCCTTCTTCATTCATCTTGGACAAGAGACGTGTGGTTCTGGACCAGAGACGCTCGGGGAAGTGGGATGAGACGGGCAGGCTCTGGTCTGAGACATCTTCCCCACGATTTGCAACCCGCTTGGTGGGTGAAGTCCCTACTCTCTTACCCGCTAGGCCTGGTTGTTACTGCTCACAGGGGGGCTCGAACTTATACAAGTGAATCGTATGTTTCTGTGTTGTATAGGTTCCTGAGATTTTTAAGAAATACATTTAAAATATTTCCGGGTGGCGCCTGTAGCTCAAAGGAGTAGGGCATGGGCTCCATATGCCGGAGGTGGCTGGTTCAAACCCAGCCCTGGCCAAAAACTGCAAAAAAAAAAAAATTTTAAATATTTCCTTTGATGGATTCTTATACAAACAAATAAAAAATGATAGAGATCTGGCTCAGTGCCCATAGCTCAGTGGTTAGGGCGCCAGCCACATACATGGGGGCTGGTGGGTTCGAACCCAGCCCGGGCCTGCTAAACAACAATGACAACAACAACAACAACAAAAAAGCCGGGCATTGTGGCAGGTACCTGTAGTCCCAGCTACTTGGGAGGCTGAGGGAAGAGAATCGTTTAAGCCCAACGTTGCTGTGAGCTGTGATGGCTGTGACGCCATGGCACTCTACCAAGAGTGTGAGACTAGGTCTCAAAAAAAAAAGATAGAGATCTGTAAACACAGCCCTGAAAGTACAGGAAGAGTTTGGAAAGTGAGGAAGGTCACCAGAGAAGAGGATGTGTGAGCTGAACCTTTACACACAGATAGGAGGTTCCCTGGGGGGGCAAGGAGCACAGAGAAGGCATATTCCAAGGGGAGGGGAGGGCTGAGGCACCGCAGGCCACCGGCTTCCTCTCCTGGTCTCTCTTCCAACACCCTAGACCTCCGAAAGGTTTCCCTGCCTCTCCTGCTGTCCTTTCTGTTCTGAGCCAGAAACAGAACCCAGAGGCGGGAGTCACACAAAAGCACTGTAAAGAACACCCAGGCTCTAACACGTTGACCGCTACGCTAGAAAAAAATGTTTTCCTTGTGGCTACAGTGTCTTACTAGGTCAAGATAGGTGAAGAGATGCGTGAGGCGTATAATTCACAAGCCCCCAACTCAAACCCTGCGTAAAGTAATCACAATTCACATGCAGAGTCTGGGCCACTGTAAGGATCCACAGGCACTTTGGAAATCTCCAGCTACCTCCGCAGTGGCCCCAAACAAAACCCATTCCTCTCCAAGCACGAGCGTCCAAAGCAAACAAGTTCTGACTTTGTTGGCTTTTCTCTTTGGCTCAATTACTATAGTACCACAGAATCATTTTCTATTTTCATCACCAGGGCAGATGTTTCTGCAACAGTCTTGTGAGCCTGGGGACCAAAGCACCATTTATAGCTTTGCTTCTATGGGAAAAAGTTCTTTCAAGTTCCAAACAACTAACTTACAAATAAATGAGTGAACTCACTTGCTTTTAAGCCACGAGCTTCCTGTAATGTTTTGCACACTTTATTGCCAAAGGCTGATGTGTGTGTGTGTATGTGTCACAAAATTTCTAAATATGGGCACCAGGTGTTGCATTTTTCAGACTGACCAAGTGTAACCTTTTTTTTTCCCTCTTAAAGCAACAGAATCATTGCTTTGCTGAACACGTATTCGTTTTAAAGAAAACGTGGTGAAAGAAATGGCTGGGGGACCACAAAAAAAAAAATAGCAATCCTGAAAGCTTAGGGGAGAAAGATACGTACATACACATATATGCGTATATATAGATAAATACACATACACAATCACACAATATAAAATAAGAAGCTAACTTTAAAAAAAAACATATTGTTGCAGATTAAGGCAAGCCTCCAAGGATAAGGAAAGATCAGAGGTCAAAGCTTCCTGCACAGCTTGGTTTACTTTGAGTTTAGCTACCCAAAAAGATTGCCACGGTTAGGTTTCCAGTCTGCTTCAGAGCAAGCCCAGATGAAAAAATGTAAAACCTACACGGTGAAAATAGCACATAATCTCTCTCCCTGACAAATCTATATCATCAGATAATGCACACACCAGAAGGGGCAACCATGCCCATTGCTCTTTGGAGTCAAAAGAAAACAACTGAACTCAGGGCTTGATTCATTTCACTCTCCCACCTCTTCACTCCTCTTTGTTTCTCTTCTACACCCTTGACTGATCTTCTTTCCTTGGTCTCTTTATTTCTCTCTCACTTCCTCTAATTATGGTGTATGACGTGGTTAGAATCAATGCCCTCTGAATCAAGGAAATTACCTATACTTTTTTTCCCCTTTCACAACCATTTGCTTACTGTTGCTTATTCAAGATTCATACCCCTTTGTGTGTACATTGGCATGATGAGGCATTTTCCCCTGTAGACTTTAACATATAATTTTCTACATACCTGAATGGTAGAGTTTTTTAAAAAATACTGGTAACTGTTGATTTTTTTAACTTGCTTGTGCTTTTGAAAAAAGTCCCATACTTCATAGAGAGCAGCAGTGCCTAAATATCTTGTGGGATCCAGAGCAAGATCCCCACCCGGAAGGCCCCTTGTTCAAAAATTATCAGTAATTTCAAGACTGTTATTGCACTAAGCTAAGGGTGGGCTCTGCTGAGTATGGCCCCTGTGGTCACACAGGTCACACATCCATGGAGATGTGTGAGTTGGTGGTGGGTTTTTGTTAATGAGAGCATGTACACATCAACACAGGTATACTTTTCTAGGCTGGTATAGAATTAACCAAAAATTCTTGTTGAAAATTAAGAGATGTCAAAACTGCCCCCACAAAGTATAAACATCCTATGGCGGCTTCCAGCACACTTCCTGAGAATTCACTCATTTATGATCACTGGCACAGAGAAAATATTGTTGTCATTAGTTACAACACCTAGACCAACTGATCAATGGGGGGTTATGGGATACTCTGGTTCAAAAGTTTTAGAACATAATAAAATAAATGCAAAATGTGCTAAACAGGGAAGGCATTTTGGAGCCACCTTCCCTCCCCTCCCCACTGCCCCAGGCTGGAAGCATTTGTGATAATGTCTATGAAAGGGGAATGTGCTAGAACTGGAATCAGCATT
This sequence comes from Perodicticus potto, assembly GCA_963574655.1. Lineage (NCBI taxonomy): Eukaryota > Metazoa > Chordata > Mammalia > Primates > Lorisidae > Perodicticus > Perodicticus potto. Next base: position 4,058 of record CAUYRH010093475.1, read on the forward strand.
AGTCACCATGTGATGGATTGATGGCTGGTTGATGGAAGGGCTGATAAAGCCAGGTTTGCAGCTAAAAGAATCCTGAAGAACAGGTTTCTCTGACTCCAAGAAGGTAAATTACAGTCACATTTTTCCCCACAGCTGCAAAATGATGGTTCCACTTTCTCCTGGTCCTTCTGCTGGGCCAATAGACCCCTCTTTAAGACCCCATCCACTATCCCTATCTTTCGTCCCCTGGACACTTTGTCTTCCCCTTGTGATAATGGGGTCTTGATCTCATGTCCTTTCTTGCAAACTTGGCAGGATACTAGTGGCACTTTCTTCTGCCCAGGCTTCTGTTGGCTTCAAAGCAGAGAGGGGCATCTGTCTGCAGGGTGGGGAAGAGTACCCATCTGGATTCCAGTTGCCCCTCTCCTGCAGGATTGATTGTAAATGGAACCTATTGCATCTTCCAAGAGCAACACAAGCTGCCATCATGGAATTGATATTTTTTCCCTCAATTGTCTACTCCAACTTCCAATCTAGAGTCACATGAGCATGAGGAATGAATGACTATCGCCTCATTTAATCTTTGCCACCTTTTGGGCACAGATGAGAAAACTGTGATTTGGGGAGGTTAAATAATGACTAATATGAGGAGGGACTGTGATTCAACTGCTGCACTAACACTTACCATTATTCTGTGCTGCCCACAAAACCTTGTGATAAATTATGAAACAGGAAAGTTTAACATTTCTTGGGAAATAATTATTTATAAGATTGCTGATAAGCTCATTCACTCTCCCTATGGTTTTCCTGTTTTCTTTCTTTCTTTTTTTTTTTTTTGTAGAGACAGAGTCTCACTGTATCACCCTCAGTAGAGTGCCATGGCGTCACACAGCTCACAGCAACCTCCAACTCCTGGGCTTAGGTGATTCTCTTGCCTCAGCCTCCTGAGTAGCTGGGACTACAGGCGTCCACCACCATGCCCAGCTCTTTTTCTGTTTCGCAATTTGGCAGAGACCGGGTTTGAACCCGCCACCTTCGGTATATGGGACTGGCGCCCTACTCAACGAGCCACATGCGCCGCCCAGTTTTCCTGTTTTCTATCCTTCTGCTAGGTCACTGTCCCTCAAAACCCAGTGGATGACACCCACTTCCCAGTCGCCTCTTCCCCTGCTGCCACCACCTCCTCAATTCAGATGCTATCAGAAAATAGATTTTTTAAAAAACTAAAAATTGCAAACCCAAAATGCTCAACAGCAAGGAAAAAGAAGCTAACTATCTCCAAAGAAGTTGAAAGAATTTCAGGATAAACATTAAAAAATCTATAATTGTGTTGCGTAAGTTAGCCAGCAATACTGTATCATCTCACAAAAATTCAAATGACAACTAATGTGTCCTTTGTAGTTTATAGAGCACTAATGCACTTGAACTTCACAACAGATTACGGCATAGATGCTGTTATCATGTCCATTGTACAGAGGGGAAAACTGAGGCCCAGAGTGTTATGTAACTTGCCCACAATTAGTCAATGTGAGAAGTGAAGCAGGTTTTCTAACTTGGGAAACTGTGTTCTTTCCATTCTCCCACACAGTTATTTGTTGAACTAAATTTTCAGATCAGTGCACATTTATTTCTTCTTTTTCCAAATGACAAGAGTCACCATTCAGAAGGAACTAGGAGTCTAGTCTAAAATTCTGCCACTTAGATATCTTTCTGCTGCCAAATTCAGAAGTCATTGACCTTCACATATTCTTTCAAAACCTAAGTAAGTTTTAACTTAGCAGATAAAATATGGATTGTTTAATAAAAGAATCTAGGACAAGTAGGAAGCTACTCGGGGGAAGAGAAACTTGGATCTTAATACATCACTTGGTCCACAAAAATAAATTCCAGTGCATTAAAGTTTTAAATGTAAAAATAAATTTATAAAAACTAGAAGAGAACATGGAATTTCTTCCTCTCACCTCATGAGGGAGTGGGACAGGTCTAAGTACGACACAAAACATAGAAGCCATAAAAGGTAAGATTGATATGTTTGACTTTATTTAAAAATATCTACATGTTTAAAAATCATTGCCATTTATCAAGCCAAAAGTCAGAGAACAAAATTGGGGCAAGTATTTGCAACCTATAAGAGGAAAGAAGGTTAATTCTGTAATATGTGAACAAATCCCACAAATCAATAATAAAAGCATGACACACCGAATAGAAAAATATTGCAAAAGATATAAATGGATGGTTTACAGAAATCCATGTAGTCCTTCAATAGATGACAAGATGTACCATCTTACTTATGGGAAAGCAAATGACAGCTCCAGTAGGAGACCTTCTTCCACATCTCACATCTGTGAGGATCTCAAAGTCTCATAACAGACTGCGGCGTGTGATCTGGGTGTAAATCGGCACATTGTCAATGGAGAGCCATTCGCGGGTTGGCAGTATCTGTCAAAAGTGAAACGCACCTATAAAGGATTTGAGGAAATGACCTGCCATGAAAGTGCCATCCAGTGCAAATGATGGAACTTGGATTTGATTCCATACCCCAGCCCTAGAGACCGAAGACCACACAGTTGGAGCAGCCTCTGCTGACACATTACATAGACATTTAATGAGCACCCAGGAATGCCAGTAACACTTTTAAGTTTTAAAACAGACTTTATTTTCAGAGCAGTCTTTTTTTTTTTTTTTTTTGAGGCAGAGTCTCAAGCTGTCGCCCTGGCTAGAGTGCCTTGACATCACAGCTCACAACAACCTCAAACTCTTGGGCTTAAGCGATTCTCTTGCCTCAGCCTCCCAAGTAGCTGGGACTACAGGAGCCTGCCACAATGGCCAGCTATTTTTTTGTTGTTGTTGCAGTTGTTTTTGTTGTTTTAGCAGATCTAGGCTGGGTTCGAACCCACCAGCCCCAGTGTATGTGGACGGTGCCCTACCCACTGAGCTACCAAAGCCACACTAGAGCAGTCTTATGTTCACAGCCAAATTGAGAAGGTAAAGAAATATCTCATATCCTCCATCCCCCCACAAGTGCATACCCTCCCCTATTAATAATCCACAACCCCCTAGAATAGTACATTAGTCACAACTGATAAACCTACATTGACACGTTATTGTCACCCATAGTTTACTTTAGAGTTCACTCTTGGTGTTGTACTTTCTATGAGTGTGGACAAACATACAAAGACTGTTATAGTATCATACAGAATAGTTTCACTGACCTAAAAAACCTGTGTGCTCTGCCTATTTATCCCGCAACATTTTAAATTTTCGTGATAAACTAGCCTGTATATTATTATGTAAGTGTTTTTTATGTATGCTTTATATGTGAAGAGACTTGGGTCAGAGAGGTTAAGTTTTACGTCCAAGGGCACAGCAGTCAAATGGAAAGGCCAGACTCAAAGCCAAGGCCAGACTCCTTTTCCATAGTACTGCGGCCTCCAATAGCCACCTCTGCCCTCTGTGTGCAGTTGTCCAGGTCTATAGGAGGAAGGACCTGTGTTACGTGATGTCTGTCCTCAAACTTTGTTGCTTGAGTGGATGGTAGAATCCTGATCCTAGTCTTTGCAGATGAAGAGGACACAGCCCTTTTTCTGCACAAAGGAAAAAAAAAGACAAAGCATAAAACGAAGTGGGGGGGCTAAAAAGAAAAGTACTGGAATCTTCTGAAATTAAGCAATTCATTCATAAGTAAAAATACTCCAGACTTTCTCCAACAGAGCCTCTTGCTTTACAACCCAGACACCTTTTAAGATAGAAAATACTGACACCCAATGGTGACAAGCAGAAAGGCCGTGTTTGGGACAGTAGATTGAATGACAGCAATAATTCCCCTGGCAGAACTGGCTTGTCAGTGGCACCACTGATGGGTTTCATTTGGGACCATTTTCCATGTGTGGGTGTGTCAGGATTTCTCCCACCAATCTGGCTTTCCTTCTCTGCCACCACAATCCCAGAGCATGCCAGGCGCTAGCTGTGTCTCTAAGACCCAGGGGACCCTGCCTTGGTCGACAGCGTGTGGGTGTACAGATCCACACAGACAGACGCGGATGGATGCATTCATGTGTGTATTTATAAGCTTATGTATCAGTGTGCAAAATCACTTACCTTGTCTTATGTGTACAGAGAAAATGTGAGCTTTGTTATTTTGTTTATAGAAGAGCTGATGTTCTTCTTGCTAGGATGATAGAAAAGAATTAAAGCTTAGTCCCACCTGGCCATTTCAGTCCAATCCAATCACTTTAACTGTCCCACCTAGTAACTCAGTTTCTTTTGCCTGGATAAGCCCAGGAAATGCAACATCTATCATAATTTTCCCCTCCTCCCAAGATGGCACCTGGATATATGGGAGAAGCATGTGGCTATTTGTCCGTGGGGCCCCGGGGAGCACTGGCTCACAAGGTGGCTGATGGAGTGGAGCTGGTACTCAAAGAGGAGGAAACACCTTCTGATGCCCTGATTCCTGCCACCTGGCAGAGGCTTGGGACTGCAAGTTTGAGTTGCCTAGACCATTGAAGAGAATGCTCCACCAATTAAAAGTAATTGTTTTACTTAGCAAACCCAAATAACAATAGGGAGTGGGGAAGACATCTATACCTCTATATCTTTTTAACTTTATATGAAGGAGGACAAGCTGAGTTATTCACCTCAGCCATGCTTAACAGAGTGGTTTCCCAACAGTGATGGCACAGAAAGAGAACCACGTAGTTTACAAAAACCACAGATACCCAGCCCTACTCCCACCCTCTGAGATGCGGACTCCATTAGTCTCAGCTGGAGCCTGCTCAATGATGTTTTTAAAACTAGGTAGTTTTATTATATAGCCAGCGTTGCGAACTAAAGTTCTAAGTAGACAGCAAATATTTATGTAACAATGTACACACATAATAAGCAGTGTTTTTTATTTGTTTTTATCCATTGCTTTGGACTGGATGTTTATTTCTCACTAAAATTTACATGTTGAATCCCGGATCCCCATTGTGATAGTATTTGGAGTGAGCATGGGGAACTAATTAGATCATGAGGGTAGAGCTCTCGTGAATGGGACTGTAGTGCCTTTATAAAAAGAAACATGGGAGAGATGATCTCTCACTTTCCACCATATGAGGATACAGCAAGAAGGTCGCTGTTTGCAAATGAGGAAGAGAGCCCTCACCAGAAACCTTATTGGCTAGCACCTTGACCTTGAACCACACCGTCTATGGTAATTTTGTAGCATCCTGGACTAAGATACTCTTGGTGACTCTAGAGATTCTAATATATGGAATTTACCTAGTTTGTCTCTAAGAATCACCAGCCTCCTCCTGGATTTTCCTGGATCTCTTCCCCTTCTCTCCCTGTGCCCTCCTCCTAAGCTGTCTGAGGCAAACCTCTTCCCTCAGCAGAAGTTCTGCTACACCTTCTTCTGTCTCATCTAACGGAGCCAAGACTTACCAGTAGTACCTTGGTTTACTTCCTCTGAGACTAACCTGCTATCTCTGAAAGGAGTTTTACAACATAGTAGCACCATAGCAGTACCATAGTCCCAAAGTAGCATATAGTTTATATAAGTTAAAACATTTGGTTAAATATAACCATGCCGTTTCACATATAATTATAAGCTAAACTATTATCTATACAATTTTATAACATTAAACATAAGATTTTCTGTTATTGGCTCAGCACCTATAGCACAGTGGTTACAGCGCCTGCCACATACATTGAGGGTGGTAGGTTCAAACCTGGACTGGGGTAGCTAAACAACAATAACAACTGCAACCCAAAATAGCCAGACATTGTGGCAGGCACCTGTAGCCCCAGCTTCTTGGGAGGCTGAGGCAAGAGAATCACTTGGGCCCAAGAGTTTGAGGTTGCTGTGAGCTGTAACACTATGGCACTCTACCAAGGGCAACATAGTGAGACTCTGTCTCAACAACAACAACAAAAAAGATTTTCTGTTATTTTTAGAAAGTAAACTATTGCTGGCAAACCTTTATAAAAAGATTATGATATTGACAGTGAGTGCCCTCTCCCTCCACCTCTCTCTATTAAATTATTCTCTTGGACAAATACACATTTAAAATTAAGTTCTTAAATTTGTTGCATCAATAACTAAGTTTTGCTAACAAATTCACAATGTAAGATTATTTCTGCTGGGCCGTTGAACCCCTTTTTCCTCCCAGGTGGTGATAAAAGACTTTCACTTCCTGGCAAGGAATAAGAGAGAGTTTGGGCTGCGTCTCCTACAAAACCAGCCTTAGAGAAATGGTTTGACATAAACACTTGCAAGCATGAGTGCTCCTTCTAGTTTTTTCTTTTTTTTTTTGAGACAGAGTCTCACTCTGTTGCCCTGGGTTGAGTGCCGTGGTGTCATCATAGCTCACAGAAACCTCAAACTCTTGGGTTCCAGTGATCTTCTTGCCTCAGCCTCCTGAGTAGCTGGGACTGCATACGTGTGCCACTATGACCAGATTGTTTTTCTATTTTTAGCAGAGAGGGGGTCTCATTCTGGTTTAGGCTGATCTTGAACTCCTAAGCTCAGGTAACCCACTTGCCTCAGCCTCCCAGTGTGCCAGGATTACAGGTGTGAGCCACTATGTCTGGCCAGCTACCCCCTTCTACACATCAGGGGTGTGTCATGGATAGAATTCCCACTGGTCTCTCTAGAGAGGTGCAGAAATGGCATTCTCCAACCTATAATTGGAGACTGTCCTCTATGTAACAAGGACTCATACTAAGCCCTCCAGGAGACACAGGAAGATTAAAATCTGAGTGGGAAGACAAGCTGAATTAATTTGTCAACACAAGGAAAGGTAGTTAGAGGCAGAAGGCAATTAAAGCAGGTTAAGTATCAAAGATGTATTCTTAGGGTGTGTTCCGACAAATCTGGCTCCAAGGTGAAGATTTGTGTGCAGAAGTCTATTGAGGATGCCAGCAGGATCAGCATCTGTGGGGCAGTAAAGGAAGTAGATGGCCAGAGAAAGAATTGAACCATAATACTATCACAATACAGGTCTCAGCCAACCTGACAGGATGCTTTGGAACTAGGGTGACTTTTCAGGTTTGTTACCATTGGAAACAAGATGGTCCAGCCTTATAATCTGCCCCCAACCATTGACCAATAATTGGAAAGTCAGGGAGGGGGCCGTCCTTAGGCAGGGTGGCTCTCTGTCGGTGAGCCTTCAGCTCCCAACACACCCAGCAGCAGGGGGAATGAGTTGCCCTGGTCCTGGCCACACACCACAGAGTCCACTACAAGGGGTAGTCAGGGACCTGATGACAAATGTTCACAACAGGAGGAGGGAAAAAGTTCCCTTGTAAGGCACTAAGAGTAATCAGGGACTTTGAAGCATATGGCTGTATTATAATCAGTTTCATCTGCTATTCATTTCACTGATCTAAGACCATCACAAACCCCTAGAGTTACAAATACTACTATCCCATAAAATTTCCTCCATAAAATCCAGTAAAGACTAACTGAAATATAGGACTGTTTTCAAACCATACAAATCAAACAAATTTTAAGTTTGGTTTAATTTTATGTATTTTATAATTTTTGGTTATGATTCCATTGTTTTCCAATTTATTGTCTAAATGATTGTGACATTCTTGCTCTCTTTAAAATTATTTCTTGATTTTTTGCCTCCTTGGTCTAGCACATTTCTACTGTCATTAGTGTCTTTCAGATCTTGGCTCCAATGTCATCTCTTGCCTAAAGTCTTCTTGGGCATCTTAGTTAAAATTGCCTCCCAAACCCCATCCTGGCACGGCCTATTCCTCTTATTTTTCTCCACAGCACTTATCATTATCTGACCTGCCCTGGTTTATTTAATAATTGTATTTATTGTTTGTTTCCTTCCAATAGAATGTAAATTCCAGGACTGCAAGGATTGTCTGTTTTACTCACTCTGTATTCCTGTCATAAAAAGTAGTGCCTGGCATGTTGTAGACATACAGGAAATATTTGTTGAATGAGGAAATGGATGGCGCTAGTCTGGGCTGCTATCAGCTCTTTCCTGGGCACTTGTAATGCTCTCCTGGCTAGAGTCACAGTTACCTCTCTCTGTCTCCAAGGCGTCCCCCTTTTAGACTATTGGACACATTGCCGCTAGATGGACCCTCCGTGGCCCTCTTTCATCCTTCCACTGTCCTACTTGGATGCTCCCGTGGCTTCCCAGTGCAGGCTCCCAGTGCTCTTCAATGTGAGGCCTGAAACCTAGCTTTGCTCAGTTTCCCCATGACCTATCTTCCCGTCAGCCCAAATCCCATGCATCCCTCCTGTCCTCTGCAGCCCCCTCCTCTGTGAGTGCCCTTCCTGCCACCACTGTCTCTCCCTCCTTTGAATTCCTCCAGCAGAAGAGTGTGAGGGGTACGTCCTCTTCCTCCAGGGTATTGTGAAGAATGTGAGAATAAATATTAAAGTACTTCAGGCCCAACATCTTCACAGATGACCATAATTACTAGCACATTGTCATAATATTATTATAGCCCCTCTTCTCAGTCAAATTATACATGTCCTGAAGGTCAGAGCTAAATAATCAAGCTGAGTTCTCCAGGTCACCAGTAAGAAAGCTGATCTAGTGACTCTGATCAGCGTGTTGCGGTGCCAGCTAGCAAGAACCAACGGTTAAATGTCCTGAAGCTTTGCAAGTTTTGCTAAACAGTCAGGTGCACCCCACCACCTATCTGACCCCTGTGCTTGTTTCTGAGTCATAAACCAGAAAAAGAGAGATGCACTTTACTGGTTATAAGAGAAGTATAATCCGTCAACGAAGAGAGACTTATAAGGATCTGGTAATCACAGAGGCAAACGAGCAGTTCGGGGAATGATGAGTAGTTCTATTTCAGGCACTTTGAGTAAGATTTTAAAGTGGTATGGTATGGTAACATTTACTTAAGATTTTTATATTTATTTATTTATTTTTAAGATAGAGTTTCATTTTATCACCCTTGGTAGAGTACTATGGTTTCATGGCTTACAGCAACCTCAAACTCTTGGACTAAAGTGATTCTCTTGCCTCAGCCTCCCAAGTACCTGGGACCACAGGCACTTGCCACAATACCCGGCTATTTTTTTTAATAGAGACAAGGTCTCACTCTGGCTCAGACTGGTCTCAAACCTGTGAGCTCAGGCAGTCCACCTGCCTCGACCTCCCAGAGTGCTAGGATTACTGGTATGAGCCACCACACCTGGCCCAAAATTTTTAAGTAAATGAACCTAGTGCTCAAGAGAGAGGGTAATAGGCTGGAGTTAAAGATTTGAAAATTAGTCTCGGCACAGTGGCTCATGCCTGTAACCCTAGCACTCTGGGAGGCCAAGGCCAGTGCTTGACCTCAGGAGTTTGAGACCAGCCAGAGCAAGAGCAAAACCTCATCTCCATTAAAAGCAGAAAAACCAGCCAGACTACATATGTAGTCTCAGCTACTAGGGAGGCTGAGGCAAGAGGATTGCTTGAGCCCAAGAGTTTGAGGTTGCTGTGAGCTATGATGATGCCATCACACTCTACCCAGGGTGACAGAGTGAGATTGTATCTCCAAAAAAAAGAGTTGGAAATTACAGGGTATTGGCAGGGCTGGAAGACTTTCCCCCAGGTGCCCAGGAGAGATGGCTCTGAACAGTCAGCGATCAATAGTGCAGGCAAACTTCAAGGCCTGTCATCTCACCTCAGGCTTGGTTCCCACTCTCTTTGGCTATCCCAGGCCATTTCTTATAATTATCTCCTAGTTTCTTCCCTTTTTCCCTCTCTCCAATTCACCCCATTCATATATTACTGCCTGATTAATTTCCCCATGGCACCATTTTGTTCACATTCTGCTTTGCTTCAACACTGTCAACAACTCCTAAATCTTTACAAATAAAACCCCAACTCTCCTATTCAAACTTATCCTCAGGCACATATCTGTATGTTCTTACCTCCAAGCTCAAAACTCATGCTGTTACCCACCATTTTGTGCACAGCTAGAGCTTAATCAGTATTTTTAAAAAAGACGATAAGTCACAAATAAGCTGCTGTTTCCATCGATCCCTTTTCTAGTTATCTTTTCTCACCTGTGGATGAAGGTGAAATCCTCTTATAACAGAAATACAGAATTTTCTTGTACTAACTAGGCACCCAGGATATAGAGCTACTGATTGCTTCTCAGGGACAAGAAGTATATTTTCCATGATTTATTTTCATTTAAGAAACTCTACATGTTTTCCTGCCAGGGTAGTTCTAAGCTCCAGAAGACATTTGCTGCCAAGAACCAAACACAGCTGTTCAGGCAATAGAGGAAGCTGGTGCTCGGTAAAAAACCCAACCAAAACGAATCTCTGCCCGCACATTTGAGGATGGCACAGGTCCCAGATCCACACCTTGAAATGCATAGATGATATAAGATACTTGATATAAAAGAAAATAAAACTGCAGGAAACAGAAGTCTTCTCTCTCAAACTGACTTCCTCCAAGGGCACAGAGAACAGCAGCAGCGCTCATAAGGATAAAAATAACATTTGTGGATGGGAAGAGGCCTCCCTGCTTCTCCACTGAACGAGGAAAAACCTGGAATCCTCCCCCATTCTTGCCTGCCCTCCACACTTTTGCTCAATAAAGATCTCTAAGAATGATCACATGGATACTAAATATTATCCGACTGTCATGAGTGGAACAGACCTCTCCACCAACAAGTAGCACAACTGATACCAAACCAAGAAGAACAGCAACTTGGTGGGAGCATCAGAGTAGTGGCCAGTAGGCAGGTACAGCCATCAGCACCTGACCAGGAGGTAGCACTTAAGAACACAGGGTAAAGGGAAGGACAGGACAGTGACCCAGCTCCCCTGGAGGCTGAAGCAGGCAGATTTCATGTTATCTTATTCATCACTTACAAAGTGATGAAGCTGGCACCCCAACGGCCATTTCACAAACTGGAAACTGAGAACCATACAGGTTATGGAAACTGCCCAAGTTCACCTGGCAAGTGACAGGTGGCTCAGGTTTGTCTAACTCCAACGCCACCAACGCTCTGGGTTGTACTCACCACGGTGCCGTAAGTGTTCTACAAAACAAAAAAATGAAACATAAACAAGTTGGAAATACAGTGGTTAAACAAAGATTACCACTGTAAGACTTCTTGAAGCCTTTAGCGTTTTAACACACATTGAATAGAGTATGTCTGGTTTCCCTAAACTTAATTCACTACAGAACTTTCTGTTTTGCCTGGAACACATCATGGGACTAGCATTTCCATGAATCAGGCAGGAAACCTCTCCAGTCCATTGAAATCCTGGGTCTGTTCTTGAGTGGGCCTGGCACCACTTTTAGAAGGGTCTAGAGAAACCAAAAGTCACTGGAAAGTGCTCTGCCAGGAACACCATGGAAGTGTAGGGAACAATGGACAGGAAGAAGGAGCAAAGAGAAGCCCGACCTACCCCAATAGCAATGAATGGTTCTGAGCACTTGTTGCATGCTGGTACGCTTTGAAGTGCTTATTTAGTCCTCTTAACAGCCTATAAGATAGAAATCATTACAATCCCCCATTGCACAGAGAGATCTGGTATCTTGCCCAAGGTCAAAGAGCTTGCACATGTCTGGGTGTTGAATCCAGGTAGTGTGGCTCCTGAATACCTATATTCTGCTGGCTTGTGTTGAAGAGATATTTGGTTGAGAATATGTGGGGTAGACAGGGGTAGTCATATGATTCATATCATAGTTGCCAAATAGTATAAAAACTCAATAATATCAACTTATATTTGAATTCTTATTTGTTCTGCAAACATTTACTGGTACCTATCTTACCACGTACTGTGTCAGGTACTAGGGATGAAGCTGTGAATACAACAGGACCTACAGTCAGTCCAGTGGAAAGACACACAAAGCACTGGACCGTTACAGACACAGGATGACACATGCTCCTTTGAGCAAGGAGGCAGAGACCATGGCAGCAGGAAGGGCATCTGACCCAAACCTAGGATAGCCCTTTGATGCTTTCTAAAGAACTTTCTGCTCCAGATGAGCTCGAAAGGAGGGTGAGTATGAAGGTACATTAGAAGGACCAGACCAATAGCTTAGAATTCCAGGAAGTCTCCAGAATGGCCTGGCCACGGCATGGAGTAGTCTTCCTCCCGGAATCTGAGGCCTGTGGGGCCTCCCTGCTCTCTGCCCCCAGGCTTAGTGCAGAGGCGGTAGACTCCCTTAGCTGGGAGTCTCACAACCACCAACCAGCACTTAGCTTAGTCCTGACTGTGGCAGGAATAGGCATGCTCCCCAAACCACATGTGCTCCTTGCATTCCCCAGCCCAGCCCCGCAGCAGTTAGGTGGGCCTGTGTGACTATCCCTGGCAGTCGCATATATCATTTCTGAGGTGATATTTTTAGTTGGTGAAGTAAGGCCTCCTCGCCTCACTGATCTCTTTCCTGCTGCAGTCACCAAAGACGGCCTCATGGTTCGGGCAGTGCAGGTACAAAATGTGAAATCTCCATCAGCTCAAATCATGAGTGGAATAGATCTCTCCACCAACAAGTAGCATGAAAGAAAAAAAAAAATTTTTTTTTTGAGATACAATCTCACTTTGTCACCCTCAGTAGAGTGCTGTGGCATCATAGCTCACAGCAACCTCAAACTCTTGGGCTCAAGTGATCCTCTTGACTCAGCCTCCTGAGTAGTTGGGATTATAAGCACCCAACACAATGCCTGGCTATTTTTCAGAGACAGGGTCTCACTTTTGCTCAGACTGCTTTTGAACTTATGAGTTCAAGCAATCCACCCACCTCGGCCTCCCAAAGTGCTCAGGCATAAGCCATTTTTGTCATGTTAAGCCACTGAGATGTGGAGGTTGTTGACCAATCTATTAAGGGGGAATTCAACATCTGATAAAAATAGTTTCAGAAAATAACAGTATAGTAAGAAGAAATCAATTCCTGCTATTAGCATTAATGCCAAGCAGGATAATAACAATTGACCTATGTAGAATGATTCCTTATTTTTAAGGCACTTCACGAATGTGATTTAATTTAATTTCTGAAATGGCAATAAGACTTTGGTGTTCTCAGACCCATTTTAAAGTGGGACCAAGTGGATTCACACCTCCCCTCCCCAGCCATGACAATGGTTTCACCTCTCATTACTGTGATCTTTATGTGAGTCACAGAAAGCCATTGAAAAGGCAGAAAAATGGACTTAGAAACCACAAACTCTATGCCCAGAGTCAGTTTCAGCAAGTTATCTAAGCCAAGTGGCGTTACTAACCCCTTTATTTCCTCAGCACAGACATTCTACTCCAGTGGAGTTTCTCCTGGCCATAAGGTAGAATTTTCACAGAAAGCATAAAAGCATTTGTCCCCCAGCTCTATGCATGCTGAAGTTATCAGAAAACACGTCCAACTGATAGTTAGCTTACCAGGAGCAACATTGCTGTCTTTGCATCACAGCTTTTTACTAGAGCCACCTGGTGTCAACTCAAGATAATATTTTTAAAAAGTAATTGTTTTGCAGTTATAAACATAATTCATGCTTATTTTAGAAAATGTTTAAGACCCATAAAAGCACAAAGACAAAAATATAAGTCATGCCTAAACCCAACAACCAGTATCCATTATTATAATGTTAGACTTGCCACATATCTTTCTTCTCTATCAAAATTGGTGTCAAGTAACCCTTATCTTGTAAACAGATTTTTACAGTCACTAGATTATTTAATGTTCTATATGACATGATTGAGGTTGCCACACGTGTTCTATTACACGTTTCAAGTCTCTGTTATTAGGCATTTATACTGTTTCTAAGTTCTTCCTGTACAGATCATGTGCTGAACATCTTAGAACACACATATTTATGTGTCTCTCTCTCTCTCCTAAAAAATGGAAATCTTGAGCCAAGTGATTTAGATGTCTTAAAAATTTTTTCACACTGTTGTCAAATTTCTCTTTAGAAAAACTATGACTCCAGCAGGATGGGTTAGTTAGGTTCCAGTTAGGAAAACAGAAATCACACTAGGTTTTTTAACAGAGAGAACTAAATATAGGGGATTGGCTTTAAAAGCGTTGGATAGCTGGAAAACAAAAAGAGGACACTGAGATAACTTAGAGTAACTGCAGGAAGCATGTCCCACCCCTAGAGGAGGGACAACAGTGCAAAGAGTTGGAGATGCTGAAATCCTGGAGTTTGGAGGTAGGAGCACTGTGGAGCCGGAACACAGACCTTTCACAAGGTAGTGCTTCCTGTTGCCGCTGGCACCACAGAAGTTCCTCAGAAAATCCCTACAGAACTGGGACTCAGATATTTGCGAAGGAGACGTTGCCTGGCTGGTATTGATGCCTCTGAAGGGCACGATGAGGCTGGATCTGGTCGTGCAGGGAATAAAAAGAAACCCCCTTGGAACCAACCATTGCTGCCCAAGTAGCGACCATTACTGAGAAGACCTTGACAGTGGTAGCAAGAAGACACAAAGGGTCAAGTCCTCCTCTTCTCCAGCCTTGCAGCCTAGGGGCAGAGTCTAACATAGCATCAGCTGACAAAAGAAAAGTAAGGTTTGCATAATCCAGTCCCAGCCTCATGGAATCCATCAGAGAAACGTAGATTTGGAGCTTAGAGACAATAGCCTAATAACCACATACGCATTGTCACATTTTAAATTTTTGTTGCAAACCATTTCAACATCAGTGATTCAAAAGAAATTAAATATGGCATTGGTTAATATGGTATTTTGATGATTTGATAGCTTTACAAAACATAAATCTGATTTCAGATTGAACTGGGATGTCTCCAAAACAACCCAAATCACTACTGACTGACATTTATTTAAAGGGCTTCCTCTGTATCAAGCACTCTGGCCTGCAGGTTACGTGGGCTATGTAGGTCCTCATTTTACAACTGGGGAAATCTCAGGCTTAAAGAAACTAAGCAACTTTCTCAAGGCCATAGCCTCAAAACAATAGAGATAGAATTTTTACAGGCAGACTGATGTCAAATCCTGAGCTTTTAATCACATCTCTGGACTGCTTCCCCATTCCCTTTGCTGTCTAGGTGGTACATCTTTCCATCAGGTGGCCCTACCTTGTGAATGAACAAAACTTCAGACTCCTGTTAGAATCCTTTGTTTATTCCACGCTGTGGCACCACTAGGTATCTAAGACAGCACTGTGAGCTGGACCCTGTGGCTCACACCTCTAATCCTAACACTCTGGGAGGCCGAGGCAAGTGGACTGCTTTAGCTCAGGGGCTTGAGAGCAGCCTGAGCAAGAGCAAGAGCAAGACTGAGTCTCTACTTAAAATAGAAAAACTAGCCTGGTGTTGTGGTGGGTGCCTGTAGACCCAGCTGCTTAGGAAGCTGAGGCGAGGGGATCACTTGAGCTCAAGAGTTTAAAGTTGCTGTGAGTTATGACACCATGGCACTCAACCCAGGGCAACAAGTGAGATTCTGTCCTCTGTCTTTTAAAAAAACAGCATTGTGACAAGAAAGCATTCATCACTTCAGCAACCAGATACCTAATGATGAGGACCAAAATGGACTCTTATCCCCAAATTTTGATGTCCAGCAAACAGTCATAGCATCCTGGAATATCAAAGCTGAATTAAAGGCCCTTGCCAGATGTCTGAATCCCTTCTGTAACGGTTCAATAAACAGTTGTCTAGCATCTGTTTGAACACTTTTCATGACTTGTAACATATAGCCATTCAAAGCAGCCCTCCCTATATTCTTAGATAGCTGTAGTTACTAAACAGTTCTTACTTGCAGAGAATTAAAATCTGTTACTCTACATTCACCTGAAATATTTTTGATTTTGCTTTCCTGAGCAATACAGGGCTTTGCCAATGCTTGAAGGCAGCTATCCCGTTCCTCTTCCCCTGGTGCAGTGGTGAGGTGCTCGTGTGCTTTAGGGGGTAGCAAAAGTCTCAAATAATATGGCAGAGCAGATGAGCAGAGTTCAGATTTATACCTGGGGGACACTTGTATAGAAGAGGGCTCCCTAGCGACTAAAGGCACAGATTTTAAAATCAGACAGATCTGAGTTCAAACCGTACTTCAATCATTTCCCACTCATTACAATTTACTAGCTCTGTGACCTTGAGCAAGATATTTAGCCAAAGGAGAATGGTGGTACCTACCTGACAGTAATATTGTGAGGGCTCCGTCAGCTAAGCCTGGTAGGCACTCACCTTGGCCGTGTAGTAGGTGTTCAGGACATCAAATCTATAAATAGACGAGTTTTATTTTGCATATAAAGTTGCAGAAAGGCCTTTTTATGGCAGTGCTTCTCATCTAAAGGTCATCCCATCCCACTACCAAAGATCTATTTTAGGGTTGCAGTAACAGACTACTCCATGGACAACCTTCATCTACTGAGGTTAGGGGGTGGGGATAACTAAATACATGGCATTTGGAGTCAGGAGAACTGAATTCAAGAGCTGGTTTGACCCCCTTATTCTGCGATTTATTATTAGAATTATTCAAATTGTCTGAGTCTTGGTTATGCACCTACATAATGGAACATGTGATAAATACCCATGATGAAGAACTAAGGTGCAATTAAAAGCAACCGAGTAGAATACAGATCTGAAAAACATAGTTCCTGCTGCTTAGGGGGGAAAAAGGTGATTAGCAGAAGGAGAAGTGTAACAATCCCATTTATGTAAAATCAAAATCACCACACCCAGCCTGAAATACCTATGCAAATACAGAGATCCAGTATAGTATAATGACTGTCTACGAGAGGAGGAGCAGGCAAGTGAGTTGGGAGGTCACAAAGGGATCAATAAATAAAGACAATAGAGGTGTCTCAATACAGTTAAGACTAAACACATAAAATGAAAACAGAGGTCCTCCCCTCCCTTCTTCACAGGTTATTCTGAGAAGCTGATGGGATTATGCATATGAAAACAGAAGTTAATTTACTGTTTTCTTTACGATCCCATAAGAGACCAATGAACTGAGTGGAGATAAAAATTCCCCATTGCTGTTTGGCAGGAAGCTGTTGCCAGGGCAGCGCCCGTGAAGCCTTGCCCTGGCTTCAGAGTTTACTGGTGAGATGACATCAAAGGCCCTCATGAGGGAGGGTGGCAGGTTGTCCTCACTTCTGGAGACACCACTTGATGGCACAGCCAGAAGCAGCAGCAGCCCCTTCCCATGGATCCTCTGCAAACGGCCCACTCGGGCCCTCGGAAGAAGAGACCCAGGCAGACGGCTGCATCGATGGTCTCCACGCCTCAGGACGTCAAATTTCGAGATTTGGTCCTCTTTATTTTGGAGAAGAAAATGGGAACCACCCGCAGGACATTCCTCATGGAGCTGGCCCGAAGAAAAGGGTTCAGGGTTGAAAATGAGTTCAGGTAGGACAGCACCAATTTCACTCTGTGAATAAGCAGGGGCTTTGCAAACAGCTTCTCTGAGACCCCAGGCACCTGTGTTTTCTTCCACATATGGAAGAAGTGATGTCCCCACAGGGAGACAACAGCTTTGAAGTCAAAGAACAAATGTGAGGCGATTAGTTAAGGTAAACAAGATGAACGGGGACTGTTTTCATTTTATGTACGAGCCTAAGTACAATGACCTTGAAACTAGTTGGCGTGAAAAGATAAGGTACAGGGTTTTTTGGCCTTTGACTATTACCAGGTGAGTTTTCCAGGGACGATAAAGAAAAAACTAGTTGGAATATTTAATATTGAAACCATTCAATTTCATTCTTGGCCAAATTGAACAAAATACCACTGAGCTTAATTAAAAATTTTCAGCTGCTCTGAGGCAAAAAGAATGATTTGGTTGGTTGGCTCTTACCTGCACATCTGGCTGTGTTAAGGCCATCGGTGTCTGTGCCGGGCTAGGATGACTAGTTGGCTTACCCCAACCCAGGTGTGCCCTTGATCATGTTTTTCTGAAGAGCCATCCAAGGGGGGTGTGTAGAAAGAGAGTTGCTGGGTAAAGATTCATTCCCTGTAAAAGATGGCTCTGTCCAGAGGTGAGAGACGCCACACTGAAGGCGATGTAATCACAGCCCAGGCAAGGAGGCAACTGAAGCCACCATTTGGACCACCTAGTTCACTCACTAATCCACTCACCTTACACAGCAATTATTCTTGTCGTTTTTCTAACTGCTGTGTAAACTCTTTAGTGGCCTCCAAGAGATGAAGAGAAAACAAAACAAAATCCAGAAACAAATGGTATTAGGACCTTGATGTAAATGAAGGTGCCAAACAGAACTGGCAGGGAGCTTTCAATGCTGAGGTGCTGACTCATCTGCCTGACAGCTTTAACTGTGCGAGGAATAGGGTAGCCACAAAGTTTTCCAGGAAAAACTCTGAGAAGCCTTTGTGAAAAGACATTTTTATAAAAAATAATCTTTTGATATTTGAAAATAAAACCGACAAGCATTTCTGGTGGAAGAAATGCCAGCTTCAAAGCGTGGAGAGACACATTTCAAGTGTCCATAATAAGATATTTCAATTTTCACAACACCGTAATTCATATGGTATTGACTTTTCATTTACTATTTTTTTTAAATGCCCCATTCAGAAATTCCTGAGTTCCCGTGGTCTGTCATCTGCCTTCTCTCTATAAGGTTTCCTCTACTCCCTTTCTGCCTCTTTTCTTTTCAAAATTCCCACAGCCACTCTTAACCTCATTTCTTAACATCCTTTCCATGAAAATCCTGGATTTCATTTCATTGTTAAGGCCATCTAATCTGACAGACTTACCCAAAGTGTTACAACTGGGGAGGGCAGATGATCACATAGGTAAGGAGGCAAGAAAACAGAAGTTTAAAAATAGAAATTTAAAAAACAGAAATTAAGAGCCTTAACAAATATGGAACTGCTTTTCGTGGGTAAGGAAACTTGGCAAGGGTCAGGCAGGAAGGCGAGAGCCAGATGGTGGAGATGCCACTTACATGAAAAGCTCTCTGTTGAAATGCCCAAGTTTCCACCAGGGGCCCACTGGTTTGGTTACAGACGCAGCAATGAATGCACACATGGTGGCTGCGGCAGGTACTTAGGGAGACGACAGGAGGCAAGTTTCTTCTGTGGGCAGGAGAGCCGAAGAGGCAGCTCAGTGCCCCAGATGCTGCCAGGGTCCCAGCCCAGCTGCTCAGGCAGCAGAGGAAACTCAACTGGTACAGGCACCAAGCTGCTGCTGCACATGTGAGGTGGCAGAGTTCCCAGGCTGGTGGCTCAGAAGATGCGTTACATAACCATTGTGCTCTATGGCACAAAAATAAACCACAGGAAGTAGAAGTCCCAGCTCTCAAACAGAATTTCTGTGCATAGATATATAGCCTTTAATTGGATGGGAAAAGAAAAAGATATATGGCCTTTAATTGGAAGCGGAAAATCTCTAGATAGTTGAGAAATTTAGAAACTTCAAATCCTGGCTGTGACCTTCCTCGGCCATGCGGCACAGGGCAAGGTCCCTTCTTTCCCTCCTGGCTTTAGTATCGTGATAAGTGGCCTAATTTATCTGACGTTATCTCCAACTAAATGGTGATGTCAGTGTGCCTGGACAAATTAAAAGCTATTCAAATGGAAAGTGTGATTATTTGCTTGTTAATTACCTGGATCCTTTGACCTTTATGGCAAAACCCTAAGGAGAAGGTTCTCAGTTTACAATACAAACTAGGTCACATGGTAAAAACAAATAGGACAAAGACAGGAAGGAAACCCATCGAAATGTTTAAAGCGTTTTTGGGGGGGTGAGTGAGTAGGGAAGGATTATGGCTTTGTTTTTATTTTTTGTGTTTTCTAAATGGTTTACAATAAACCATATATTTTAAAAGTAAAAATAACAAAGAAAGCTGGGTTTAAAGAATTATTTCTCAACAGTGAAACAATACCTCTCTTTCTTGGTATATAAGATTTAAAAACATAAGAACTAAGAAAAACAAAAAGGAAAAAATACGCTCTGAAATAGGTACCAATTTCCATCGTTACTAGCACATTCTTTGGCTATGAAGGGGATTAAACTAGAGAGAAACCCTGATTCCTGCTTTACCTGGGTCTGAACACACAGCTTAGAAGTGGTGGGCATACCTCGAAGTGCTGAACCACCTGGAGCTATTTCATTCTCCAGCATATTTGGGTGGGGCTTCATTAATATTTATGTTATATTGCAAAATATGTGTCATTCAAGTGCCATTGGAAACTGGTTCTAAAAGCATAAATCAGGGGATATGTGAAGTCCCTTGTCATGTTTTTTGCACATGTATGAGAAAGATCCTGAATTTCATTCTACAGCCAGCTTCCTACATTTTAGAGCAACTTCACACTCTTCAGCTCACCTAGGACCGGCTGGAGAAAGATCAGAATCGGCTGCTTGTCCCTTTCTTATTTTATCTGATGATCCAATACATTGAGCTATTTTAAAGCTTCATTCTGTTATCCACCCTCCATACATACATCAATCAGCTAGGCTTGTTCTCTGTGTCTTGACCCAAATCGTTGATGCTAAGGAAGAAAATGCAAGAAGGGTGGCTCTCCTTGTGTACTTAGCAGTTGAACACTTGCCAAGTCCCACTGTGTAAGCAGCTGGAAACTGACCAGGTGATACTGTCACCCTGCCGAGACCACCATTTGTCAACAAGGATACCATTGGAAGGCATTGCCTTCAGTGAAAGGGAGATACAGCATCGTGTCATCACCAATGAAGGGTTTTGTGGGCACCCACTCTGTATAATATTTGTTACGTTCTAGAGGCACAAAATATTAATAGTAGAAGATAGATGTGCTGTAAGCAGGGAGTTTACGATCAGACAAGGGAGCTAGGAACTGTACCTTTGTTGTCACCTAGAATTAAAAAACAGCACACCATATATTCCAAGATTGAAGTAGTTTTTCCCATAAATTTTTTATTTATCTATTTATTTTGTTGTTGTTATTGCTGCAGTTTTTTTTGGCCGGAGTCAGGTATGAACTCACCACCTCTGGTATATGGGGCTGGCGCCCCACTCCTTGAGCCACAGGTGCCACCCCCCCATAAAATTTTTAAATCAGCTTTTGCCTGCCCAATCCTCTCCTTCCAGCCTTCTCATACTTCTTTGGTTTAGATTTATCTAGCATGGTTGCTTATACTTTCTACTTTGTCACTATATAACATTTGCCATGTGGCTTCTGCCTCACTCATTATCCTGAACCTGTTAAATGAAGAATGTGAGGTTCATAAACTTGGAAAGGAGAGCTTTGTTCCTCAGGAAGGGTGGTGCCTGCAGGCACCCAGGATGTAGGGTAGGAAGCACAGCCTCAGGCAGAAGTGAGAGCAAGCACAGGAGAGAGGGGCAAAGGGGACAGGAATGTATGCTGAGGGCTGAGTGGGATGGCTGATAGGCATATATAATAAGCTATAGGTGGAGTCACGAGTATTTACGAAAGGAGAAACACGCACTTGTGCAACTGAGCCTCCTACCGCTCCATGGGTCCCACATATAAAAATGGCGGCATTAGCTCGATACTTCAGCCCTCTGAAGTCAAAAGGTGACACAAAGGCCCTCTGTACACAGCCTCCCTGGACTGGTCAAAACCACTCCATGGATGGTAGTCTCTTCTCAGAGAGGAATGCTGGTCAGTTGTGCCAAAACCACAAAAGAGGAGGGCCAGTCACCAGGCTGGTTGAAATCAGCAGTGGACCATCTTTCCAAAGGGGTGGTTTCAGTCTAACCCTTGGGGCAGAGAGCATGATGGCAGCAAGCAAGAGATGGGGTATAACTAGGTATATTTCTGACCTCCCATCCCATCATGGCTGGGATTTCCATTTTTAATATTTCCCTGGGGTCCCCTTGACCAAGAATGGGTACATTCAGTTGGTTGGGGGGAGGGGGGTGTTTCTCAAATACTGCCTCCAAAGTCCCCAGGAATCTCATAGTGGTAAAATCTGTGATTATCCCACCTGGATGTTGGCAAAGACTCTTTTTTTGACCAAATTCTAGCATGGCTTCTAGCAGTTCAAGGCCAAGTCCCTAGGACGTTGCCCCATAAAACACCTGCCTATGGAAGCTCCTTGCTGCCAGGAGAATTTATGGTTTGTTCTAGCCAAACCCTGGCAACAGGCAGATAGGCCCTCGAACCTCCTCTTAGAGCAGTTACTTTAGAAAGTTACCATTATAAATCCTTGCTCTGTCCCTTTGAGACATAAATCTTCTAACCCCCCAGAACTGTCATCCAAGGATCTGAGGAATAAGAACATTCCAGGATATAACTAGTCTTGGTGGGCAGGTGAGGGCCTAACTTGAGTGGGCACCCTGCTTTAACTTGCATCACAGAGTTTGCTTCGCTTCCAGATAAGCTCCAATTAACAAACCCCTCCTAGGCTCATGGACCAATCTCCCTACCACCGCCCCAGGGTCTTTCCCTTAGCGCACCCTTGCTGTTAAAGATTCTCATGCCTTTTGTTCCTACCAAGTTTAATTCAGTTCAAGCTGGACCCTCATTCCTATTGTCATTATTACTGAATAAAAACCATCCCTACCACTAGATAACTAGTGTCCAGCTTTGTTTATCTTTGACAATGTTCTACACTTCGAAATAGTCAAAGTCATTGTTTGCAAAATAAACAGAACACCAGATGAAAGAGTTCAGTTACCTGCTCTAGAAAATAACATGTTGGACTGGCTCATTTCCAGGCCTCTTCCAGGTCCAGCGTCCAAACATGACATCACTGGTCTTTCTCACTCTCTCTCCTCTACCTTGAATGCCTTCTTCCTATACCACTCTGCTTCCAGGATGCTTATAAGGCTCATGAAAGTCCCCGAAAGAGATGCCTTCCTCCCTGGAATGCCAGGGGAATTCATTGCCTGGGGTGTGCTCTCAGCTCTCCCCCACGACCAGCAAAGGTGCATCCAATTACCCCTCTCTGACTGTAAGAGCTACCTGTAGACCTCCTCTGCAGACCTCAGACAATTTTCTTACACATGGTACTCTTCAAGAAATATTTGCTCAGGGCAGTGCCTGTGGCTCAAAGGAGTAGGGCGCCAGCCCCATATACCAGAGGTGGTGGGTTCAAACCTGGCCCTAGCCAAAAACTGCAAAAACAAAAGAAAAAAAAGAAATATTTGCTTAGAGGGTGATTTATCTGGTAAATATGAAACCAGCCCAAGGAACCTATGTTTATAAAGAGTAATTTTTTTTAATTAATTGAAAAATGTTTTTTATATTGCGCATTACTTTTATAATCAGCAATATATAATAAAGACTTTATTTTTATAAATTCAGGCACATGGAATGTAAATTGTAGTCCTTCTCTAGTCCTAATACTTTCTATTTCAAAATGTGTGGCTTTGAATTAATGAAAACTTTCATCATCTCATTTAAGGTGGGCCAAAAATTCAAGGTAAGATCCTCTTAGTCATAAGGGTAGCAGAGCTGGAAATATTAATAGATATCTGTCTTTATTGGTCCTAGTAGAAGGGTGGGATAAAACCAGATAAAACTGCTTGATTCTTCTTGTTTCAAGGACTCTGAAACAGATCAGTTACTAAGGGAAATTGGCAGGAGGGTTTTCAAACTGTAAACAGTTAGTAAATGACTAATATCATTGTTTACAAAATAAGTCCTACCTCAGATGAGAAGAACCAAAATTAACTCTTCCTGGAAAGAAAACAGTTTTAAAGACAAAGATAGTAGCAGGTGACCACCCATGAGGACCAGAGAGTGTCAGCTTGGGCTGGAGTGGGGGTGTGCGTCTGTCCCCACGCAAGGAAAATCAGCTACCACTTTCTTCATGGAGGGTTTTTCTAATTATTCCTTCCCAGAGGCAGGACCAACTAGGCAAAAAAAAGGCAGAAAGTATAAGGAAACTTGTAATCTGAGAAAAAAAAATTAGAAGTGAGATTTGTGAGTTAATTCCATAACCCTGAGCTTTCTGGACATCTGAGTACCACAGTCACAATTCTTGTAAATCCTTTACCACATGTATTATTATATACCTAATGTGTTTCTTTGAATTGTCCCTAAACTTATGCATTTAAGAAAATGTAAAAATAAAAGAAGAAAATGTAGTCCTGCCATAAGGAATAATATCCATAAAAACCATGGTCTGATATGCATAATTAAAAATAATAGATATAAATAAACAGAGGCCTTTATTCGGTGTGTACCCCCTAAAATTATCTCATATACCTACAGAGAAGCAGCTACCACCATGACGAAAAATCCTGCTATAACTGAGCCCAGAGGCCAGGGTGGGAATCAAATCTAGGCTGGGGCGGTTCAAAACAGATCTTTCTCTACAGCAATGCTTCTCAAAGTGGACTTCTTAGGCTGTGGGATAGTTTAAAAATACAGTTGTTACTATGGAGAGGCAGGAATTTTTCCCATCCTTTGCATCTGGGAGGGCTAGTGACCACTTCAGCCAATGAGGTACAGTGAAAGTGGTGCTGTGTGACTTTCCCTGGAACCCCAGGGTCTGAGACCCTCTCAGACAGACCATGTAAAGGAGGTCCTGTCCCTGGTTGTGCCAAGCTCAGCCTTTTGGACATCCTTGCCAAGGTGGTGGAATGTGGATCCACATGACATATCAGGACCCCTCGGAATTATACTATATAATTATACTTATAATTATAATAATTAATATTTATAATTATTAATAAATATATTATAATATAATTATATTATAATTATAATTATACTATATACTTAATAATTATATTATAATTATAATTATACTATACAGAAGAATCAGCCACACCTGCCTGATGCACTAAATATAGTGAAATATAAGAAAACTGTTGCCTTTTTAAATCATTACATTTTGGTATCATTGGTTATGCCACAGTAGATAACTGAAACAGACTGATTATATCAGAGCTTATCAAGATGCCTAATCCTGACCTTAGCTGAGATTTAGGGAAACTGAAGTAATTGGGTAATGGCGCCCAGGGATCTGAATTTTAACCGCGCTTCCTAAGTGTCTGGTAGACACGAGAGTTTCAGAGACATTCCTTAAGAGCTATCAGTTCATTCATTTATTCGGTCTACCATAATCTATTACCATTATTATGAGTCTGGTCATGTGCAGGGCACCAGGCATGGTTATAACCCAGAGACTGTGCCACTGTCCTGCCCTCAGAGACACCGAGAACCAAGATGAACACATTAGATAAACACTAATTGAAGAAGGAAACTCTGACTCTTCCTTCCTGTAGGAAGCTGAGGGACAAATCCCAGTTCAGAATTGTTACGATCAGTTAGCGATCTGAAGACATTAGTAACTGGTCATAGCTAAGAAACTAGATGAGAATTGAATTTACCAATATTTTAGGAATAGCCATGTCCGCAGCACCGTGGGGTCTTTGGAAGAAGCTGGAGGCGGCTGCCTGAGGATTTCTATCACCTATTATAAGGCCTCCAGGGGCAAGGCAGAGACCTCAGCCCCATCCCAGATTTATTTGCCCTTGAAGACCACATTCATGTGTATTTTTTTCTCTGAAGTAGAAAAGTGATGATATAGTTCATGACATAAAATGAGAAAATATATGAAAGTATTTCAAACAACAAGCAAAACCTCCCTCAGGGGTCTAACCACAGTCTAGTAGGACGTTAAGAGGTTGCCCGAGTCAGGCACACCTGGGTTGAATTCTGGCTTCACGTGACCTCTCCCAGCCTTGCTTTTCTCATCTGTAATTACACTGCTCAGCTCACAAGGCTGTTGTGAGGATTGAGTACGAATGTATACTCCTGTTTAGGTCATTATTATTATTTTTGCTAATAGTCTAGTATTTCTTTCTAGTCTGTTTGTTTGGGGTGTGTACAGGATTCATCGTTTACCATATAGGGGTTCCCTGTTAACCCCCAGGTGTCTGGATGTCCCCATCAGAGGCAGAGCTACACCCAGAAGACTCCTAGGTGAAAAGAGGGTGGTGAAGGAGCAGAGGGGTGGGAGTGGATGGAGAGGAGCCTGAATTTGGAAGGTGACCCCCAGGGCTCTCCTGCTTGGCAAATCCGTCTGCCTCAGAGACTCAGGCAGGATCCAGAGCCCTGAGTGCCTGACACCTCCCTGTGGCCCCTCCATCTTGGTGTGTGGCTTTGGCAACGTTCTTTCAGATCTTGGGAGACAGCTGTCCATGTCCTGCAGACTTGTTGCCTGCATGATATTGCACATATGAGGTCGGGCAATTAAATTCAAGAACTCATCGTAGAAAAAGTGCTGCATACCCACTGCTGAATATCACTACAGTACCTTCAAAGTACTCCCCTTGGGGAACTGTGCACTGATGCCGGCACCTCATCCACCCTTCAGAGCAATTTTGGAACTCTTTTTCTGGAATGACCGTCAGAGCTGTTGTCATATGAAGTCAGACATTTAAGTTCTCGAACTCATCCTGGAAAAAGTGCTTTGGAAAGTGGACTAGGCACCAGGGTCAGGGCACAGTTTCCCGAGGAGAGTACTTCAAAGGTGACGACGGTGATATTCAGCAATAAGGTATGTAGCAATCTTTCTAGAATGAGTTCTAGAAAATTGTTCTACCTTTTAAAATAGCCAAGCAAGAATTCTGTATGACAGCAGCAAGGGCACCGTGTTCCATGATGTCATAGAGGAAGTGCTATTCCACTCGCATGTCTTCCCTGGGGAGGAAATCGGTTTTCTTATTATTGTGACCCCCATCCAGATGCAACAAGGAGGGACGTGAGCAGCTCCCTGCGTTGCCACAGAACAAGCACAAAGTGTCAGATGGGCAGGCCTCCGGGCTTTGGATTAAGGCAGACCCAGAACCAACTCCCTACTCCACCCGTCAATTATTAGCTGGGTAGAATGTTTAATGCCTCCAAGGCTATCTCTTCTCATTTTTAGATGGGGATGATATTATTTATCTCATAGCATTATTGATAATTAATTGAAGTAATGCCTGAAATGTGCTTACTCTCGGAGTAGCTGGCACGTAGTAACAGTCCAAGATTATGAAGATTTGCTGTGTTAGAGTGTTCAGAGCAGAGAGGAAACCACTGTCCCAGCAAGTAGACAAACACTTGCCACGCACAGACATGGAGATTGTCGGCAGAGCACAGTGGCGGTGGTGAGTCTCCTTAGTAATACTGTTTGGGGAGGGCTCAGAACTGAAAGTGAACAAATGAACAATCAGAGACTGGATAGTTTGCAAGACGCTGATGACAACTGACTTGAGCCCAACCCAGGCAACACAAGAAGATGGAAATACAGACAGGGCAACAATGGAGATTATTCTCTAAGCAGCATATTGGTAAGCACTCTGGGAGGCCAAGGTGAATGGATTGCGAGCTCGGAGTTTGAGAATACCCTGAGCAAGAGCAAGGCCCTGTCTCTAAAAACCAGCTGGGCATCGTGGCAGCCTATAGTCCCAGCCACTTGGGAGGCTAAGGCAAAAGTATCACTTGAGCCCAAGAGTTTGAGATTGCTGTGAGCTATGACACCACAGCACTCTATCAAGGGTAATAAATCAAGAGTCTGTCTCAAAAAAAAAAAAAAAATTATCTGTAGTGAAGGACCAGTTTTCAAAAAATCTGTTGCAGACTTATGCTTCTATTTTTTAAAAAGCCACAATAAAACTGTTGTGGTGATATCAAATTGCAATTAGATTATAAATGCTGATTTACATTCTGTACTTACCTTGGTGGGAAGCAGCGGCAAGCAGTGCTGAACTCCGAGCAGCACTGGCTTGAGAGCTTTTATTCACTGATTTTGTTGTCATTTTTGTAAGTATTTAATATCATCGCTGTTGTTTTGTTTCGTTTGCTAGTTGCTTAAAAGCAAAAATGGGGAATTTAAATCAGAGTTTTCCTTCATATGACACACAGCCGGTCATCCACAAACTTGCAAATATTGACTAAGAACTGTGTGTGATTCCCATCAATAGTGTGAGCTCAGACATTCCCATGCTGTCCTGGGAAATCCCATGAGAAGGAGAAGTGGGAGTGGTGGGGACAGTCTGGACAGAAAGGGACCCGAATTCTGAAGCAGAGGCCCAGGGCTCTCCTCAGAACACCTTCCCCCCTCTGAGGTTTAGGTAAAACCCTATATATTATAACAATACTATTATAAATAGTAACATATCATAAATATAATTATATAATAATGCTAATGTTTCCCTCCAAAGGGCAGAAATATATATGGAATAAAACTCCTTATATAAGCCTATTAATCCATTTATTATCTTCTTAAAGTCTTGACATCAAGAATCTTCCAAGAAATTTATTATGAATAATTTTTGAAATTACATGGACCTAGAAAGGGGCAGCAGTCACCCGTGTCCCCTCAACCCTTATAAAATACTCCTTTGCCAGATTTATTTCGACCTGGGTTTGCTGCTTGTCTCTTGCCCAGATGGTCTCGGTTCTGACCTCTAGCTCCCAGGTCTCTCTAAGTGCCAAACCTCAGACCCCACCTGTGAACCAGATATTTTCATTTGGATCCCCTGCCATCCTTCAAACGCAGCATGCCTGAAATAACTTCGATTTCACTGCCCCATTCCTTCCCCTAAAGAGATGTAACTTAAGTCTCGATTTCTACAGAAGTGCTATTACTTTACCCTGATCAATGTGCTGCAGTGTTATTTGACTCAGCTACTTCCCAGCATAAACTCTCCACTCCAATCCTCCGGCCTTTTGACCTTGGAACCTCTCTTCCAGCAGAACCTCCAGTCCTGCCTTCCCGATACCTCATTCCTACCCGCCCATCAGGACTAGACGCACTCTCAGCTCTTCCTCAGCCACCACCTCTGCCAGCTCGTCCCAGCCCTTTTCCTTCTCTGAACACTTGCAGATCTTGTCCGCTTCATGTCCCATCACAGCTCACACTGTTAACCCTCTGTTTCATGTAGGATGCTAATGTCCAGAAACTTCCATTTTTTGGCACACAGCCCCCTCCCATCATTACCACCACCACCACAAGGAACCGTACTGATAGCTCTGTGCGCATAAACCGTCCAACACCCAATGAACCAGAGTCAGTCAGAAAAAGGA
Source organism: Perodicticus potto (assembly GCA_963574655.1). Classification (NCBI taxonomy): domain Eukaryota; kingdom Metazoa; phylum Chordata; class Mammalia; order Primates; family Lorisidae; genus Perodicticus; species Perodicticus potto. The sequence goes on from CAUYRH010093475.1 coordinate 32,894, forward strand.
GACAGAGGAAGGTGAGGTCAATGAAACCAAGTCTGAAAAGGAAAAGAAAATACTTCTATTTTTACCCTTGTGTGCCTGGGTATGTTGTTTGCCCTTGTTATTTCTCAGATTTATAGACTATTTGAACTAACAGAATCTTGAAAATCACTGGGTCTAAGATATGATCCTGACTACGAAGACTTGTTAAAAATTAGCAATAACATACTCGACCCAGAAAAGACCATCAAAAAGGAGAAGTTTAATTTACCAGCAATGTGACATCGCGATGCTGCTTAACCTCTCTGTTCTTCAGTTTCCTCATTTTCGAAGTATGAATAATAGAACACTTACTGGACAGCTTTTAATGAGATAATGTATGTAAAGTACTTGGACAGTGCCTGAAACATGGAAAGTGCTTACTGGTTGTTACAGGAAAGGACCTCTGCCTGGTTTGTATCACAGGGTTGTGCTTTGAAAAACATAGAAAGTAAAATTTCCCAAGGCATAGCTACCAACTATTTGCAGGTTGTGAGATCAAGGTAATGGGATGTTGTCGTGGTCTGAGAGTTTATGTCCTCCCAAAATTCTTATATTGAAAGCTAATCACCAAGGCAATGGTATTAGAAGGTGGGGCTTTAGGGAGGTGATTAGGCCATGCGGACTCTACCCTTGTGAATGAGATTAGTGCCCTGATAGAAGGGGCCCCAGAGAGCTGCCTTCTCCATGTCAGGACACATAGCAGGCACTGTCTATGAAAAATGGGCCCTCACCAGACACAGGGTCTGTCAGCACCTTAATCTTAGACTTCTCAGCCTCCAGAACTGTGAGGAATAAGTTTCTGCTGTTCATAAATTATCTGGCTTAAGATACTTTGTTATAACATCCCAAACTGACTAAGACAGACATTATAAGCATATCTACATCTGAACCTATTTTTATTTCTAGTTTGGATCAATGTATAATATGTATTTCTAACTGTGAGTCGCAGTCAAACATGCTTCAAAGCCATTGATTTAAGTCCTCCACAAATAAGACTGAAATGGGACATGAAACCATACATGGAGTGCTAGGTGCTGCTTTAAGAATAATTTCCTCTTCCACCTGCTCTGGACCTTGGTTTTCCACTGATACTGTAAGAATCATGGTGAAACTTGGCCCTTTTTCTCTCCAAAGTTTGCTATAAGATCAATGCACAGTTAAGGCAGATTAATAGAAGAAATGTTTATTTCCCAATACCTTGTGCTTGGGGAGAATCAAAAGAGTGATTACCTAATGTCTCAGTGATGGTCAGATTCCTTCATAGGTGCCTTTTAGAAGGGAGGGTAGAATGTGGAGTGTAAGTGCAGTAAGTGGTTGCTAGGGAGGATGAAAAGGTGGTAGAAACAGATTGACGTGTAAATTAACCAGAGGGACAGATATTGTGTTTTAAATGATTTGGTCCAGGTCCCCTAGCATTCAGGAGAAAGAAAGGAAGTTGCCCCCCCACCCACTTTTCTCCCCTGATCAGGTGAGTATGGTTTTATGCTGATAGAGGGAAAGCCCCTTCCAATGCTTTCTGATTATGAATGGCCTTGAATTCAAAATATTCTTTATGCCAAGTAGTTGATAGATTCAAAGGGAGGGGACCCGCCTAAATAGAACCAACCTGCCTAAATAGAATATCCCAGGGCGGTGACTTAGGCTCAAAGGGGTAGGGCACTGGCCCCATATGCTGGAGGTGGCGGGTTCAAACCCAGCCCCGGCCAAAAACTGCAAAAAAAAAATAGAATGTCCCACCCAGCAAAAAGGAACTGTGCCAACCCCTATCCTTCCAACCATTTTAAAAATCCCCATCCCCCTTAACCCATGTGCTGATGTACTTCTCCAGCTCAGCTCACCTGCACCTGGGTGGAATAATGACCATTGTTGCCCAAACAGAACCTGGACTCAGTTTCCTTTCGTTTGTGTTTCAGAATAATCTTTTATTTTCAGTCTTTGACCTTTCAGTAATCATATTTTGGGGTGAAATTTCCTGAGTTCTTTCAATACCACAGTCTTCCTAATGTCATCTGAATTTTTCTTGCGTCTGATTGTAACATAGCCCACTGCTGCCACACTATTTCATATAGAGAGAATTCCCTTGCAGGAAGGCTTAAATTCTCCATACCTCTGATCAGATCTAGCTTGAGCTTTCCCCAGCAATAGAGCACTCGGAAACTTTGAGGAAAGAGAAGCCCTTCTGATTTTGAATGCTCATTCAGCTGATAAAGTTTGTCTTGCATTTTGCAGTGACTCTGTCACCCACATTATAGCAGAGAACAACTCGGGTTCAGATGTTCTGGACTGGATTCAGGTACAGAAAATAAAAGCTGGCTCCCAGATGGAAGTCCTCGATGTCTCCTGGCTGATAGAATGTATGAGAGCAGGGAAACCAGTGGAGATGACAGGAAAACACCAGCTTGTTGTAAGTGTCATTGTTGTGATTGTCCTTGTCCTTTGATTGATGATTAAGAATATGTGCTTAAAAATCAAGAGACCTGGCTGGGTTAAACTCCAGATTCTTTGCTTACTTCCTGTGTGACCTTGGGCAAGTCACTTTGCTGAGCTTCAGTTTCCTCCTCTATAAAATGAGATAACAATACTGCTGACCTCCCAAAATGGTCAAGAAGATGAGAATAACATATACATGAAGCACTTAACACAGTGTGTGATATGTTGCAGGCACTGAATAAATGGTAGCTATGTTTATACACAAATATTTCAAAACACTTAAGCCTTGATGTTCTGGCACCCAGAAAAGCAGAGGGTCCCTAGTTCCTATTTTTTCTCTTACCATGATGATTCAGAAAGGGGAAAAAAAAAAAAAACAAAAAAACATATGAGTGCATATATATATATATATATATATAATACACACACACATTATATTATATATGTACATGTGTGTATGTGTCTCATGTAGAGAGAGAGTGAGCTATATAGAAACAGATAGATGCATGTTATGTATAACCCATACCCCAATATTATTACAGCTGGAGTGACATGGGGATAGGTAGTGGAAACAGAAGAACTCTCCCATGTTGTTATTAATCACAGTGAAAGACTCAGGTGACCCAAAAGCTTGATAGTAGAGGCATGGTCATGTTTCAAACATGGGCTGCATGAAGGGCCTCAGTTTCACTCAGAGGCCACCATTTCCAGCATTAGTAAGTATGAGATATACATATATCTCACATATAGGTGTGAGATATAATAAATATCTCACATTAGTAGGTGTGAGATTATATATATATATATTTCACATATATATGTCTCTCACAAACTTAAGTCCTTAATTCCAAATAACTTGACCAATATTGCTAGAGCCTTTAGAAAAAGGGCTTGGACTATAACTACATAAGTCCACAGAAAAGGAAAATTATATTTAACTTGGTTGTTCTTTTTCTTGTTTTTCTCCGATTTCAAGATAATAAATATTCAGAGAAAGTTCAAATATTAGAAATGTATATAACATAAAATTTAGGTCTCCTGGAATTTTATCCTCCCTCCAGAGATAATTGCTTCTAACTTTTTTGTATTGTTATTATCATTAATTGTTATTTTAAATGGATGCTTCTGCATTTGTCCAGGTGAAAGGAGACTATTCACCTACCCCCACCCCAGACTCCCAGAAGACTCCACCCCTCGCTGTACAAAAGATCTCACAGTACGCCTGTCAGAGAAGAACCACTTTAAACAACTGTAACCACATATTCACGGTAATGAGACTTTACATCAATGCCCAGAACAGACGAAGCGCTTGCAGCTACTTTCCATGGACCTGCAAATTAATTTTGAATTTTTTTGAAAATCTGGGAAAATTTTCCCCCTACGTACCCACCATCTTAGCCTGATCTCTGGATCTTCTTTCTATTAAGAATAGGTCTCCTTCTTTCCTAGAAATGGCCAAATACATTTGGATTATATTCTTTAGAGATGGGAGATTACGACTTACTGAGATTTGTCATTAATGAGCACAATACTTGTCAAATATTCTGAAAGAACAAATGCTATAATTAGTCTAAAACACAGTAAGAGCAAATTATTTAGAAACAGCAATATGCATTAACAGCCTTTCCCGAGAAATCAAAAGATTAGGCTGAGCCCTCTGAGATTAAATAGTTTGGGAATGGCACTTCATCTCGCTAAGCTTCAGTTTTCTTATCCATTCAGTAAGGAATTGGATAGATCATCTGTAAGGCTCCACGTACACCTGAGCTGGCGGGTTCGAATCCAACCCGGGTCCGCCAAACAACAATGACAGCTGCAACCAAAAAATGGCCGGGCATTGTGACGGGTGCCTGTAGTCCCAACTACTTGGGAGGCGGAGACAAGAGACTCTCTTGAGCCCAGGAATTGGAGGTTGCTGTGATACCACAGCACTCTATCCAGGATGACAGCTTGAGGTTCTGTTTCAAAAAAAAAACAAAACATGAAAGTAGTCTGAGATTATTGTAGTCAACACTTTTTTTAATTTTTAAAAACGGCACAATGGAGTTTTATTAAAGATAAAGTAGGGAACATTTTTTATGTTTCATTTAGAGGGATGATATAGGAAAAGACCGTTTTTTTGGTATAGATGTTTATCTGTTTTAAAAGCTGATTTCTTTTCTTTTTTTTTTTCTGCAGTTTTTTACTGGCACTGGGGTTGAATCCCCCACGTTTGGTATATGGAGCCAGCCCCCTACTCCTTTGAGCCACAGGCGCCACCCATGACTGATTTAATAAACTTTTCTTGTGATACTAAGAATGATTTTATTTTCTTGGAGAAACAAAATTTCATGTGAATCTTTCATGTTGGAAAGCTTTTTTGATTTCAGACATTTGGGGGATTATAATATATTATAATATACTATTTGTTAAGTTTGGGGAGAAGCTTCTAAAAAAATGTTTTCACTAGCAAAAATGGCATTACCTAGAAATGGAATGGCATTGATGGCAAGATAAGCATTTAGGGTAGTGTTTTATTTGCATATTTGTAAGTACATATTCCTTGTGGAAACATACTTGATGAAAACCATGTGTATCTGTGGATTCCACTTTTTTTTTTAGTTTTCTTACACAATGTTTATTTTTACCTTGTTATATTTTTATGTTGCATTCGGCATAAATTAAAATGAAACAAAAATCTCTTTAATTGGTTCAGAAAAAAAAGAAATGGGCAGGCCCAGAGATCAAGGCAGACTCCTGGCTGCAAGGTTGTAGGGACGACAGCAAAGAGGGAAGGGTCGTGCGGAGTCATGACTAGCAGGAAGCGGTGAAGATCAGATCTTTTTGGTTAAATCATTCCTGAGTATCTAACAGCAGTATCTAAGTTTCTTTATAATGCACCGCGGTGTGTCTTTTCGATTCAACTCCACTTTATGCTACAAGGGAAGGGTACAGAAATACAAGGGACCCATTCTTGAGTTTGAAGGAAACGGTCAAATGGTATTCCAAAATTTAAAGGACAGTGAGAGGTGTTTTCGGGTGACTGCTGGCTTGGGAGCATGGAAAATGAACTTTCACTTATCTGGTTTTATCTTTCAGGATGCCTTTGAAATACTAGCTGAAAATTATGAGTTTAGAGAAAATGAAGGCTCCTCTGTGACATTTATGAGAGCAGCTTCTGTACTGAAATCTCTGCCATTCACAATCATCAGCATGAAGGACACAGCAGGAATTCCCTGCCTGGAGGACAAAGTGAAGTGTATCATAGAGGTAAGGGACGGGATGGGGTGGGACTTGACCCACTTCCCAATAATAAGTAGGAGGGGAGGGGAGGAGAGAAAGAGGCACCTAACATTCTTCGGTCAACTCTCTTTCTCTCTCTGTATCTGTTTTCCTAGACATACGTAGGTACGTGTGTGTGTATGTGTGTGTGTATATATGTATATATACGTAATATATATAGAAACAGATAGATGCATAGTATGTATAACCCATACCCCAATATTATCACAGCTGGAGTGACATGGGGATAGGTAGGGGAAACAGAAGATCTCTTCCATATTGTTACTAATCACAGTGAAAGATTCGGGTGACCCAAAAGCTTGACAGTAGAGGTATGGTCTTGTTTCAAACATGGGCTGCATGAAGGGCCTCAGTTTCACTCAGAGGCTACAATCTCCAGTGTGACATGCAATGTATTTAATTATTGAACAATGTTTAAGGATTCCCCAGCAAGGCAAGTTGATGACATGGTAGCAAGTTTCAGTATAGTCAAGGGCAAGGTATGCTATTCAAAGAAAATAATCTCAATTCTACGTGGAAGAGGGTGGCTCTGAGCTAGACATCATAGGGCTTAACTGTGGATTGGCTTTTCAGGGGTTCAAAATAATCTGCTAGGTTGAAATTTGCTCTTATTTCAGACAGTTCATACCCATTGAAGAGAAAAGTATCACAAATATTTGGACATATATTTTTCAGTGAATATCTTGGTTTGGAATCTGTAGATTTGGACCCTAATCATTCTGAATTTTTGTTCCTGAGGATTATAAAGAGGCCTTTGGATATATGATGAGCTAGGATTTTCAAGATCACGAGGAAATGTGTATTCTCCTGATCAGCGAGGGAAACGTGCTGCACACACTATTGTCCATTTCATGAGAAATCAAGCTATTAAATCTGTGAACTGGAGAGTCTTGGACAGCTATTGTCCAGCATCACTCACTTAAAATATTTTTCACCTGTTCATGCAGGAAATTATTGAAGAAGGAGAAAGTTCTGAAGTTAAAGCTGTGCTAAATGATGAACGATACCAATCCTTCAAAGTAAGTGATTTTACTTATATTTTTTAAATATGTTTTTTTCAGCTAATCTTATTCTAGCTGTTTCATCCTAGCCATCTTGGGCTGCGGCAACCAAATACCGTAGGCTGGGTGGCTTAAACAATAGAAATGTATTTTATCACAGTTCTAGAAGCTGAAAGTTCTAGATCAAGATGCCAGCATGGTCACTTTGTGATGAGGGCTCTCTTTCTGGCTTGCAGATGGCTGCCTTTTTTTTTTTTTTTTTGAGATAGAGTCTCACTTTGTCCCCCTTCATAGAGTGCCATGATGTCATAGCTCACAGCAACCTCAGACTCTAGGGCTCGAGCGATCCTCTTGCCTCAGCCTCCAAGTAGCTGAGACGACAAGCACCTGCCATAACACCCAGCTACTTTTAGAGACAGGGTCTTGCTTTTGCTCAGGCTGGTCTCAATCTCCTGAGCTCAAGCAATCCACCCACCTCAACCTCCCAGAGTGCTACAGGTATGAGCCAACTGCCCAGCCCTACATGGCTGCCTTTTTGCTGTGTCCCTTGGGGGAGAGAGAAAACGGTCTCTCTGGTGTCTCTTCTTACAAGGACACAACTCCCATCACGAAGCCCCACCCTCACGACTTCATCTAAACCTAACTACCATCCAAAAGCCCCATCTTAAAGAGCATCACACTGGAAATCAACACAGGAATTTAGGGGGCAACAGTCTAGGAAGAAAATGCCTAAGTAAGTAAATGTGCCCCAGCTCATTGCCATGTTGTGGTAACATGCAAATTACCTTACCCTCCAAGAATCTGTCATGGATGGGTACAAATATCACAAGGACACAAGGACCATAGGGATAGGATAAACCTGCTTTTAAAAAGCAAACCTGCCTCCGGATATCTCCTCACTGCATCCTCATTTATTGAAAGCAGGGTTTGTTACCTCCTAATTGTCCCTACTTTTAGGGTTGCCGGTAGAAGGGACTTCTGCAGATTCTTCAGTGCAGAAGTGATACACAGGCCTCACGTGTGGCCATCAGCAGGAGCCCAGGCTTGGAGTGTAAACAGATTTGAGGTTTAGGTTTGGGTTCTGCCACTTAATAGCTGTGTGATGGTGGAAAATCTATATGACCTACATGAGCATCTCTCTTCAAAATGTGAGGGCAGGTGTGCGGGGCATGATTGTAAGAGACTGCTGGCCAAGGGGACAGCCTGACAGGGATGACTTATCAGGCATGGACAGTACAGGCAACTGTCGACTAGACTATTCCTAAGCTCTACGCAGATGCCAGAACCTGTCCCTTGCTTCTGTTCCATTTCATAATGCCACATGTCACAAAAGGACTTGCTTGAAACAAAAATGCCTCTAAAATATTATCAACACCCATCTGCCCATCATATTCAGGAAAAACTAGGTCAGAGGTGTGCTAATACTTTTTCTTATTGCCTGAGGCCTTGAAATGGCCAGGACTTGGTTGTCAGCGTGATTATTCGAGAGACTAATGGCATGCATTTCCCTTTGTTTTAGCTCTTTACTTCTGTGTTTGGAGTAGGGTTGAAGACCTCTGAGAAGTGGTTCAGGATGGGCTTCAGAACTCTGAGTAAAATAAGGTCGGACAAAAGCCTGACATTTACACGAATGCAGCGAGCAGGTAAATCGTGTCTCCTAAAAGTCATGTTTGGTGTGGGTCAGTGAGATTGTGGTAGAGACTGATCTCAGATACACTGTGACTCCCATCTGGGGGGCACTGGGACACTTTTTTGGCATCTGTTGATGCTTGAATTCAAATCCTGGCTCTAGCACTTTCCAGCGATGTGATCTTGAGCAAATTAGTTAAAAATCTGAGCCTTAGTTACCTCATCTATGAAAGGGAGATAACATTGTCACTTAACTGAGGGATAAATAAATCAGATAATGCAGGCAATACTCGTACATGGTATCTGGCACAGGCACAGGCACACACTCTTCACAGCAGCTGCCATTACTCCTCTCCCCAGGCATCAGGCCAGGCCACACCACTGCTCTGCTTCTCACTGGTCCTAACTTTGGGTCCTAGTGGTCTCCCTGGGTAAGAGCTGTAGGTAAGGAGCCGCGGACAGAAGGGCACATTGGCGTGGAGGATTGGGGAGTACAGAATACTCGGACAAACAAGAGCTGTTGCCTGGTACAAATATGAATATGCTTTAGAAACTGAAAATCACCAGGAAAATAGAAAGGAATGGTGGAAATCTAGACACAGAGTTGATCTACCCACAGGACTCCTGAGTCTGAGAAAGGAAGACCACAGTGACACATGAGAACTGCTGTCCCCCATCTGAAAGCCAGGAAGAGCCTTCCAGAGGCTGACAGTGGCTTGGTCACTTCCATTTATGGACGGTACCAGTAAATGTTTTTAAAAATGAAGAAATGCCAATACAGGGTCAAAAAACTGTGGGTGTTTTAAATGCTACTTTTAATATGCATTGAAATACACTTGTGACTCAAAAGGGAGCCACAGCCACAGTTCCCAGCACTATGGCTTCTGGAGTTACAGAGCACAGTGATGTCGTCCAAATTTTTATTGATGTGAAAGAAAGAGAGCCTTATACTAGAGGAGACCAAAAAAAAAAAAAAAAGTGAACAGCTACGTTCTGTTAAAGAGATGATGCCAGAAAAAGATTAAAACTAAACAAGCAATGGTAGAGGAATCAAGTCAAATCAAATCTTGGTGGGTCCTATAAGTGATATCATAGAAGACCCCTACTTGTCTTTTATAAAGTTACTAATCTCTGAGAGATTGCTAAGAAGCTCTTATATGATGCCTCATAGGAAATAGGAAAGCCTAGGATTAAAAGATCCAGTATTTGTATTCTGGGCTTCTGAAAGTATACATTTGACAGGCATGATTGATGCCAGTTCTAGAGAAGCTATTAAAAAGAAATATACTTAAGTATTAGACATAAGTAGCGAGTTTGAATGGTTTGGCATGATAGTAAAGACTTTCAGTGCTTATTGAGAAATTAGGAAGCAATGCAGTGTTTCATTTAGATGAAACTCTTACCGAATGACATCAGGTTCTCCAGGATCTAAGGAGCTTCCAATCCCCTAGCTTTGTAAACTGATTTTTCCTCTTCCCATTGGGTTCTTCCAGCCCATTGAATGAAGCAGCCACTAATCAAATGAGATGCCATCAGACTGCTTAATGCTACTAGTTGTTCTATGTACAAATGGAGACATGCCCTCCCATCACACTTAGAACTCCCCAAAAAATGCATCCTTTGGAGAGCAACACAGTGAATGGAATCGCCAGTAGGAACAATTTACAATACTACAAAAAATAAGCTAATTGAACACATTGAAAATATGTTTTATGCTGAAAGCGATTCACTGATCAGATCCAAAACCTAGCTCAGTTTTGCTTCTATCTGCACTTGATGGCAGTTCCCTGAGGCTTGAGCATTCACAGGCCACATTTGCCTTTAAAACTGTTTCTGAAATTCAGCAGCACACATTTAACATTATACGGTGTGATCCATTTCTTGTAGTAAGTTAACTGCCCTGCCATACCAAAAAAGGAAAGCCAATTAAATCACTTCCATGGATGTCAACAAATTATTGTAGTATTTCCATGTTCTTTCTTCATATCTTTACATGTTCTTAAAGAAAGAGCTACTAATTACGACTTTTGGATGACATACATCACTACAGAAGCACATGTTTTTGTGGTTGCCAAGTGAGTTGTATGTTGAATATCAGTCATGATGGCAATTTCTGTATCAGCCTAACGGAACATTGTTTACTCTGCCATGCCCCCCGTGGCCGTGTTGCAATAATTTTTTTAAATGTGGCTTTTTACAAAAAAAGAAAAAAGGATAAATTATCAGCATTGATATGAAAAAAGCAGTGTTCCACAAGTAGTATGGTTTGGTATTTGACATAGTTTACAGGTATATCAGTACGAATATCATCTTCTTTTGGTCCTTCCAACATGTTTCTGTGACTGTCCCCATTCAGCAGTAACAATGGAGGTTTGAATTTAAGAACTTTGTGAACAGGATGCTTGAGCTTGATGGCTTTCCTGCAGCTTCCCTCCTGCAATCCTGGGGTAAGAACAAGGACCAATAGATTTCTTCTGCATCATTTCAGAGGACCAGTAGCGGATGAAGATGCAAGGAAGTAGACTTACACCAATCAAAAGAAAGAACAGCTCAAGTAGTTTACAGTTAGGAAACAGGCTACCTCTGGAGGCGTCAGAGGTCCCCATTATCAGATTCAAGCACAGTCTGAATGGCCTCCTCTTGGGCATCCTAGTTAGGAAAGAAATGCCTTTTATTTAAGCCTAATTACATGTCCCTCCAGCTCTGTGAATGTCCCACTTAGATCGTCTCCCTGCCAGGACTTCACCCCACTGCTTGGAGACAAACCTCCCTTCTGCTTTGCCTCCTCCTGCCCGCCTCCCTCCACACCTCTCTAAGAGAATAATCAGGTCATCAGCTCTTCATCATGAGAGTCTGAACTTCCCTGAATTCATGGCAAAGAAGCAGTCAGTCAAACACCTAGGACATTTTCTACCTTGCTTCAGACATAATTCTATCTTCTTCCTGTTCTTACTTTAATTTTTAAATTGTTATATCATCTTCTAACCATATTATCTTCACATCCCAAATCTCCTTAGGCATAACTTTTTTAAAAGACAGTAGGGCACAGAAGGTCAGGTCTGAACAATTTGGATTCCAGAGGCCTATGAAATATTGTTTCCTTCTTAGAAACTTGTAAGCTTCTTTTTTTTTTATTTTTTTTTTTATTTTTTATAAAATAAAAAAATTACAATAATTCAGTCGTAAGCTTCTTCATTTGAAGGCAGAGAGCCATTGTTACTGTACAAAATTCACAACCAAATGAGCCATAGGCACTACCATTATCTCAGTGGAAACAGAGTTTGGCATTCCTGCCTGTGCCTTGTTAGCTGTGTGTGGGGGCAGAATCCCCTCCCAAGGAGGGCTGGTCGTTTCCCACATGTGTCACTCTCTCCACTGACCTATCAAATGGCCTCTCAGGATTCCTCTACTATGAAGACCTTGTCAGCTGTGTGACCAGGGCAGAAGCAGAGGCCGTCGGCGTGCTGGTTAAAGAGGCCGTCTGGGCATTTCTTCCGGATGCCTTCGTCACCATGACAGGAGGTTTCCGGAGGTAAACAACTGGGGCTGCTTTGCCTCCCCTGCTCTAACACCTTCAGTGACTCCACATCACGAACAGGCTCTGAAATAGCACAAAAGACCTTTCGTGATCTGATGCCAGCTTCTGTCTGCAACTTTGTCTCCTGCCCCTCACGCTGCATTTCCACAACTCCAAAAGGCTTGTCATTTCCTACATGTTTGGAGCTATTTCCTGCTTTTTATGCTCAGTCAGACTTTCTTTTTGGGCTACCATTCCTCAACTCGTCACCTGGCTGCCTTCTCATCCTTTAAGATAATTTAGATGCCAACTCCTCTGGAAAGTCTCCCTCGACTCCCTCCCCCTCCATGCTGGGTTAGGGACCTCTCTTCACTGCTCCCTGGACAACTGCCACACCCTTTTTCACAGAGTTACAGGGATTTGCTCCTACATGTGCTTCCCCCACTAAGCTTCCAGATGTTAGTTTCTGCAATACCAGCGTATAATGCCTGGCACCAAGTAGGTATTCAAGGAATCTTGGTTGGCTCAATGAATGATCAGTGAGTGAAGTCTTCACAGAATGAGTGTGGTTGTTGGACATTAAGCTCCCATTTCACAGAGGAATTCTCTCCCTCCCATGACCTCCTCCTCCCCGCCCCCTGGCCCTCTTGCCTGGTAGCCGTTGGCCATTCTGACAAGCTAAGTTTGGGTCAACCAAGAAAGTAGGAGGTCGAATCTAAGAAAACGTCCTTAATCTGTATGGTAATTCCAAGAATGCTATTGTGTGATATGTGGACACAGTTCTTGGTTTTCTTGTCGTGACTGTCTCCCTATGTCTGTGTGCCTGTGTGTGCATGCTTGCAGTGTGAGTGTGTAGAAGAAATAATCCTTTGTTATTTTGTGTTCACACATTCATAATCATATACATACATGTATTATATACAACTTTGTTCTGTGACATAAATTTATCTTGCAAGGAACAGAATTGTGTAACTAAGAACATGTTGTTTAAAAAAAAGTCAAGAGCATTTTCTGGTGCAAACTTTAAACAAGGGCATAGAAACAAAGGTAATTTTTTAAGACCAAGGGCTAAAAATCTAATCAATTCCCATTGCTTTTTATATTAGGGGTAAGAAGATTGGGCATGATGTTGATTTTTTAATTACCAGCCCAGGATCAACAGAGGAAGAAGAACAACAACTTTTACATAAAGTAATGGACTTATGGGAAAAGAAGGTAAGAGGAAAGATCAAAAATAGATGCATGTACACTCAAGCATTATAGTGTATTAACACTGTTGAATTTTGCACATCATTTACTTTGTAATTGCGTAATGGTCATCTAATCAAGCCTCAATTATTTGCAGCAGCTTCTACAAAGCCATATGAACTGCAATGAAACTTACGTGCTGTGGGTCCTGGAAAGCATATTATGAATACGTACCATATCTTGTTTATTTATACTTACCCTATAACCAAAGGGTCCCAGCATGGCTGTGCATTTGTGTTTAACAAGCAGAGGCATGCTTACCCAAATAAAATGAAGAACATGCACCATGGAGACCAGGGAAGAAGTGCTAGGAAAGCTGCAGGCTTGGGTGAAGACTGAAAAGACTGAGACAAAATCAGTCTAAGAGGTGTCACTGGTGCCTTGAGCTCTCTACTGGTCAATGACCAACTTGACTTTATTCTGAGATAGGAAGATGGAAACTAACATGGCAAGCTGAGCCTAATAGAGGTCATGGCTCAGAAGCCCCCACCCATTGAGGAGGTCCAACTTGTGACAGGCCAGCCCAATGGAAGAAGCTAAGCTAAACTAACTAAGTCTACAGACACAGCCACATGCAAGGCCTCTGGTCCCTGTTCAGCTCTAGTGAGAGCCCCACTTCCCAGGGAGACCAGGGGGCCCTTTCCTAGGGACCTGTAGGCCTGGGTGGGCTGAGGAGGTGGGGCTGATATTTCTCCAGCACAGCTTCATCTTTCCTGAGCAGTCAGCATTTGAGAGTTCAATACATATCGCTTCTCAGCCTTTTGGCTAAGATCAAGTGAGAGTTCAATATAATAGGCCAAGCCAGGAGAAGGCAAGGCAAGGAAGAGTCTGCAAACTGTCCTCATTGCTCTGCTCATATGGGAAAGACAAAAGATTCTCATTGACAGGCAAAGGAGCACAAGCCATGGACCTTGTTAGTCCAGGCCTGGGTAGAGAGTGGGCTGCCTTGGCTTCCCACTTGGGGGGCCTCTGCAAGGATGGACCTACTTGACCTTGGTTTATAGGCAGCCCCCTCCTCACATGGGGACTATTCAAGATGGGAATGGGGTAGGGAGATGGCTACAGGAAGCCCCTTCCATGGTCTTTCTCACTTTCAAGGCGTTTGTACTGACTGCTGGTCCTCAGTCATGGGCGTTTCACATGCAGGCACACAGTGGACGCTAATGTTAATTTCAGTACATGGGTGTTAGATTTGGGATTTTAAAAATGCAGCTCTGACATTCTGGCTGTATGGCTTGGGCTAGGTTACTTAATCTTCCCAAGTTTCACTTTCCTCATCTGTAAAGCAGGGATAACAAGCCTCTCTTATTCCTTAAAGAGGATGATTAAGGAGAGAATTAGGTAAAGCCCTCGGCACAATGCCTGATGAATGGGATGGCCTAACCCATGGTGACTGTTATCATCATCTCATGCACAACCAGTTACTGGGCTCTTCCTGAAAGCCAGGCACTGGGCCATGTAGGGGGACCCAGGAGTGAGCAGGAGCAACCCTTCCCTCCCACTCTGGCCAACACTGACCAGTGGGAGAAGCTGTGAGGCATTTGGTGTCCTAGCCCTGACTAGACCTGCAAAGCTCCAGCCCTGCCCTCAAGATCAGCACATGAGTTCTTCAGATTTAGTTTCCATATTCAGTTTCCCTCCTGTGTATTGCCGGCCTTATCAAAAACTGCACTGTCCAGATTATAAAGATTGTATTCTACACAGGCACACACATGTGCAAACTCACATAGCATGCCCAACACACACACACATCCAGTGTCTTAAAACACTACATGGCCCTCTGGGAGGCCAGAACAGGTGGATTGCTTGAGCTCAGTAGTTCGAGACCAGCCTGAGCAAGAGCAAGACTCCCATCTCTAAAACTAGCCAGGCGTTGTGGCACTTATAGTCCCAGCTACTGAGGAGGCTGAGGCAAGAGAATGTCTTGACCCCAGGAATTTGAGGTTGCTGTGAGCTATGATGCCACGCACTCTACCGAGGATGACAAAGTGAGACTCTCTCAAAAAAACAAAAACACAAACATTATATGGAGCCTGGTAAACACCAGTGAGTATCAGTTTGAGTTGCCCATCACCTAAGTCTAAGGTGATATGCAGACAAAAGCATTATGTTCAAGCATGCATTCTCAAACACCTTGCAACATTCAAGACAAACCCCAAGAAAGGCTGGCCCCTTTCTCTGTTACCAGCCAAGTGCCACCACCATCTGGCAATAGCACAAACAGTTTACTATTAGGAAATCAGCTTTGTGAGTTATTTTACTTAAAAAAGGAATGTGTTTATTATAAATTTGGCTTCAATAGAAGACTTGTTAATAGTTTAATATCTCCCTTTCAAGTTTACATAATTGAAATTAACATGTAAGTTTGATATACTGTACTAATTTTAGGAAGTTTCCTTGAAAAGTATAAATATGGGTTTTGGGGGCTTTGGGGGGGAACTGGTTAACAGAAGTTACCTATGGCAACATTTACCACCTCCCCCAGGGGCTCTTCCTGACATCAATGCCCCCCACCCCATCCTTCTAATGCTGCTTATTCTTCCAGGCACTGAAGGGGGAAGAGTTCCTTTTTTAGAGATCAGCAAAAAAAAAAAAGTATTCTCTTGAATTGAAACAGCGTCTCTTACAGGTTTGCAGAGGAAATACAAACACGTATGGTAACAATAATAAAAGGAACCTTGATGCTCAGTGGAAATGCTGGAAATGCCCTCCCCAGTCCCCACTAGATCACTCTGGGCACAGGGCCCTGCAAATTGCTTTACAAACCTCCCAAGTACTTCTCATAAAATTTTTGAACATCTGACCTGAAAATATGTGATAGCAAATCACATACCCCCAAAGCCGGGATTACAGCATTTGGAGGTTATGTGCTGTTTTAGTTTCTCTGGGATTGGCAGTTAATTGCCTGTTCCCGCCTCTCTCTTCCTCACATCAGTTCTGTACTGTCAGGCTCTCCCGCTGAGGAGGGCAACTTGTTTGCACATATCTTAAAATCACTTGTAAAACTTCCGGGTAGGTGACTTTAGATGAAACATGGTTCATCATGTGAGGTAATGGTACCTCACATTCCCCAAGGCACACAGAGCAAGACAGGTAGAGTAACACTGTCTTATGAGAAAAGGCACCCAAGTGCTACCAGGAGTAGCAAGTTATCCTGCCCCAACCTGGAGCTCAGCCCCAATTTTTTCCGACCAGTTAAACCTGGTCATCAGTATAATAGAAAGGGACCCTGTGTTAGTCCATCTGTATTGCTATAAAGGAGTATCTGAGGGTGGCTAATTTAGAAAGAAAAGAGGTTTATTTGGTTCGTGTTTCTATAGGCTGTACAACAAGCATAGTGCCAGCATTTGCCTCTCAGGTTCAAGCTGCTTCTGCCCATAATGCAAAGCAAGGCTGAGCAGGCATATACAGAAATTACATGGCCAGAGAAGAAGCAAGAGAGTGGGCAGGGTGGGGGGAAGGGCCAGACTCTTCAGAGTGAGAACTCCCTCATTACTGCGGAGATAGCACCAAGCCATTCCTGAGTGATCCTCCCCCATGACCCAGACACCTCCCACCAGGCCCAGCCTCCATCAGAGTCGGTTTCAACATGAGGTTTACGGCAACAAACATGCAAACTATAGAAGACACTAACTCAAATCAGCCCCCCTAGAAACAGCATGGATTTATTTATAGAGAGTTTGTTTTTAAAGGGCTGAAGAGAGCCCTGCACTTGTTGGGGTTCAGAAGTGGGGAGGGGTATTCTCTTGCAGTTTTGTCATTAAGTGGCTTTGACTCGGCCTCTCTAATCACTAAATTCTTTTTCTGCAGAGGAAGGACAATGCAGCCACTTCCTTAGCTCCCTCTTCTGATGTTCCAGGTGGGCTTGTCATACAAGGACACACTCACAGAGCCACATTCTGCTGAAGTCTCTGATTTCATTAACAACCCAATATAAGAGCTCAGCTTCTCTCCATCAGGGCCTCTTCCTGACATAGTTCTGGTTCTTTTCAGGGATTACTTTTATACTGTGACCTTGTGGAGTCAACATTTGAAAAGCTCAAGTTGCCTAGCAGAAAGGTTGATGCCTTGGATCATTTTCAGAAATGTTTTCTGATTTTAAAATTGCACCATCAGAGAGTGGTAGATAGTGAGCAATCCATCCAGCAGGAAGGAAAGACCTGGAAGGCCATCCGTGTGGACCTAGTCATGTGCCCCTATGAGCGCCGTGCCTACGCACTGTTGGGATGGACTGGCTCCCGGGTAAGTGCTACGTGGACCCATGAGACAATGTTGGCTTTCTAAAAATGTGGGTTGGTCTAGCTGGGCCAAAGGGAGACAATGGCAGCAGGGGTGGAGGGACAGGGGACAGGATAGTGACCAGAAACGTCTGAATCAGAGTGTTCTACCTGCACACAGTCAAGTGAGACAGGTTAAGTAGCAGCAGCCTTACCTGATAACAGGTTAGACATGTAAATTATGTCTATCCCAGACTTATGGCATCAGAAACTCTGGGAATGGATCCCAGAAATTCATGTCTGAAAAAAAACCCTTCACGTGTTTCTGACGCTGCTCAAGTGTGAGAACCACTAAAGCGGAGAAACCAGCAAAGTGGTTAAGAGAAGAAATGATACAGGGAAGAGACAACTCACAGATTGGGAACAAATACCGTATCAGATAAGGGGCTATTATCCAGTACATACAAGGAACCCAAACTACTCAATAAAAAGGAAACACATAACCCTATTTAAAAATGGGCAAAGAACTTGAATAGACATTTCTCAAACAAAGACATATAAATGACCGACAGATATATGAAAAAATGCTTAACATCTCTAATCATCAGAGAAATGCAAATTAAAACCACAATAAGATATTACCTTACATCTCTTAGATCACCTATTATTTAGATAGACGATAACAAGTGTTGGTAAGGATGTGGAGAAAAGGGAACTGTGATACACTGTTGGTGGTATTAGAAATTTGTATAGCCATTTTAGAAAACAGTATGGAACCAACATATTATCAATCACTCCCACTACTGGGTATATGCTCAAAGAAATTGGAATCGGTATGTCAAAGAGACGTCTATACTCCCACGTTCACTGCAGCATGAGTCACAATAGCTAAAATATGGAAACAACAGAAGCTCCCATCGCCCCAGCTCACTCCCAGCCTCTCTAGTTGCCCCCAACAGGGCAAACAGCCAGGGAGGGGAGGAGAGTGGCTGATGCGTGCAGGATAGAGAGGTGGTGTGCTTATCAGGGCCCTCGTACCTTCGCAGAGCTGCAGCTACCACTCCCAGAAATGGTTTCATCCAGATTCTTCCACAGCCCTGGCTCCCTCTCTGCCCCGTTATAAAGGACGTGCGGCTCATGAAGTCTGTCTACACACCCAGCCCCTGCTCATTTTCCTATAATAGGAATTGTTCCTCACCACTAGAGGGCATAATTATTCTAGGCTTACTCTCTAATTCTACGCGGAAAAGGACAAAATTTCTAGATCTCTCCTTCTCTCAGGAAAACTAGCATCAATGACGTTATTGACGATGACTTAGATCATCAGTTTGATAGACTCTCAGCATGAGAGGATATTCATGCCAGTGGGGACCTTAGGCACCTCTCCATCCTTTTGTTTGACCAACCAAAATTCAGAAAGTGAATGATTTGCCAATCAAGAGATGCACAGCCAGGTGGGGACAAAAACCAGGCTGGAATGGATTCCCTGACTCCTCCATCCTATTTTATTTTGTAGGCCAAGCATGGTGGCTCACACCTGTAATACTAATACTCTGGGAGGCCAAGGTGGGAGGATTGCTTGACCTCAGCAGACCGGCCTAAGCAAGAGTGAGGCTCTGTCTCTACTAAAAACAGAAAATGTAGCCAGACATTGTGGTGCTTGCCTATAGTTGCAGCTACTTGAGAGTTGGAGGCAGAAGGATTGCTTGACCCCAAGAGTTTGAAGTTGCTGTAGGTTAGGCTGACTCTATGCACTCTAGCCTGGGTGACCAAGTGAGACTCTGTCTTGAAAAAACAAAAACAAACAAAAAACCCCACCAAACTATTATTTATCCAGGATTTACTCTGAACCAGGTGTTATTCTAGACAAATTTTTCACACTATCCAGTTTCTCATTCAACAAACCTTTGCCATACATTTTCTATATGCTAGGCACTATTTGAGGGAATAGGGGTATGGATAAAACACAATAAATCAGGTTTTTGTTCTTGTGGAGGCTACATACTAGTGTGAGAAGAAAGCTTGGCCCCAGAGGAGAAAATCACTTTGAGCATGCTTATTGGAGATATCACTAGAGGGACTTAGATGTCTTTAAAAATCTACTGCTGAAGATATTCTAGACTTATTGGAGATACCACTAGAGGGACTTAGATGTCTTTAAAGATCTACTGCTAAAGATATTCTAGATGGTAATTCATTTTAATTACCTCTTGTTCAGCAGTTTGAGAGAGACCTGCGGCGCTATGCCACACATGAGCGGAAGATGACGCTGGATAACCACGGTTTATGGGACAAGACCAAGGTAGAGTTTTCGTTCTGGACTGGGCTACTTTGATCCTCATCCCCACGGCTGGGTTCCTGAGTACTCTTCCTGAAGTGATTTGAGTGTCTCGGGACAGTTCCCTTTGCTGGGAGTGTCTTATTCCCAGCTGATTAAAATTGAGGGCAACTAGAACCATCCCCACAGCTTAAGGTCCCCACCTGGCCCCGAATGTACCTCAGGAGCTTTTAGATCAAAGATGATGAGCAAATTGTGCTTCCAAAACCAATCCAGTAGTGAACATTACTTGAGCTTGGTTTATTCCTGCTGTTTGAATGATTAACTCCAAAGAAAACCAGAGATTCCCCAGCCTCTGTGAATTACATATACCATGTGAGTACCCCTCAAATTCAAGGGGCAGCAGCACATTGAGTGACCACGTGGGTCATTAATGAGAGTCTCCTGCAAGAAAGGGAGCGAGAGATGAGCGGTCAGCCAGCCTCACTCAGCAGCTGTGTGACCCATTTACCACGCTGGCCTTGCTGTGGTCATGATCTAGTTCATGCCTTGGCAAAGTAGCTACTGTGGGAGCAATGAAGAGTTAAATATTCAACTGTTAAATCCACAAGTGCTAAGGGCCACTGTTCTTACAGTGGTCAAGAACACCAAAATAGACCCTGAAGGAGAAGATTCAAAAGAACTAAAAGTAAAGTTCCTTTTTCTTCAGGAGTTTATGGTCTAAATGAGGTATGTTTAGTTAGGGATGCCTTGATTATAGGTGTCAGAAATCAAACCCAAAATGGCATAGGCAAAAAAAAAAAAAAAAAAAGGAATTAGGGTAATATAC
This sequence comes from Perodicticus potto, assembly GCA_963574655.1. Classification (NCBI taxonomy): domain Eukaryota; kingdom Metazoa; phylum Chordata; class Mammalia; order Primates; family Lorisidae; genus Perodicticus; species Perodicticus potto. Next base: position 53,343 of record CAUYRH010093475.1, read on the forward strand.
TTCAGCATCCCAGAGTAAGTGGTTTCAGGTGCAGCTGCATCCAGGTGCTCAGGTAGCCTCCCTCAGTACTGGTTTTTATTCTCAGGCAAGTTTTACGATAAGTCCCATTCTCCCAGTTACTCCAGCAAGAAACCTAACGGTTCCAGCAAGAAACCTTGCTGATATGGTGCTTCTCTGGGTAGCGCCTATGGCTCAGTGGGTAGGGCACAAGCCCCATATACCAAGGGTGGCAAGTTCAAACCTGGCCCTGGCCAAACTGCAACAAAAAATAACTGGGCATTGTGGCTGCTACTCGGAGGCTGAGGCAAGAGAATAGCCTAAAGCCCAGGAGTTGGAGGTTGCTGTGAACTGTGAACTGCCATGGCACTCTACCGAGGGTGATAAAGTGAGACTCTGTCTCTCAAAAAAAAAAAAGAAACACTCCTTGCTGATACCTATGGACCAGACCTGGATCATGTGCCCATCCCCGAACTCGTTACTGTAGTTCTGATTGGCCAGGCCTGGGTCATGTGCTGCTCCTTGGAGGAGGGAGCAGTTCCACCTGACACTTGTGGACTGAAAGAAGAGAGGTGCTGCTCACAGAACAGGGGGCTGTGGATGCCAGCAGGAAAGTGTCAGATGCTGAGCATGTGGGTGGAGGCAGATTCACATGATTCAACTAAGGAACACTCACAAATTAACACTTAATAAATAGTTGGATGTAAGCGGGTGGTTTTTACAAGTCCAGCACTGTGCTACATAAGAGGAAGGAGGGGAAGAAGTGGTTGTTCTTAAAGAGCTCATGGGGTGGCCTGCTGGGGTCAGAGGCAGGTTTGGAAGACTGGAGGAAAGCCCAACACACGCCAAGTATCCTCTAATTACCAACAGTACATAATTCCAGCTGCCCGTGAAACTACTCAGAGTTTTTAAATAGGGGATGACAAGCCCTCCCCTCAGGTTCTGATTTCACTGGGCTGGAACATGGCTCAAGTGTCAATGTTTTTCTTTTTTCAAAACTCTTATCAGGTGTTTTTGTTTGTTTGTGGGTATTTTTTGAGACAGAGTCTCACCATGTTGTGCCATGCTAGAGTGTCATAACTCACAGCAACCTCAAATTCCTAGGCTCAAATGATCCTTTTGCCTCAGCCTCCTGAGTAGCTGGGATTACTGGCACCTGCCACAACACCTGGGTAGTTGTTCTATTTGCAGTAGAGACAAGGTCTCTCTCTTGCTCAGGCTGGTCTTGAACTCTTGAGTTCCAGTGATCTACCCACCTTGTCCTCCCAGAGTGGTAGGATTATAGGCATGAGCCACCATGCTTAGCCTTATTAGATGGTTTTTAAAGGACAGCTATGGTTAGGAGTTTTGACTCATAGGAAAGATATCCAAATGCCCTTTGCTGAATGTGTAAGGCTGGCATGATTTTACCTTAATTTAGTTAGTACCATATTCTAGGATGGGAAAATGTGAAAATTATGGAAGTCAGTTAAAATGACTTTTTATACTCTCCTGAGGGAGTTATGTTTTGGCAGTAATTCATGCTGACAAGACAGTTTTACAAGTAATACTTTCATGGTGTCTACACTGAGGTGCTTAAGAAAGATAGCTGAATGCACGTATTTCTTGTTATACTTTCAGAGGATATTTCTCAAAGCAGAAAGTGAAGAAGAAATTTTTGCACATCTGGGATTGGATTACATTGAACCATGGGAAAGAAATGCGTAGGAAAAAGTTGTCTACATTTTTCCCCAATCTCTTCAGGTTAAATAAATTGTGCTTCATATTAGTAAAAGATGCCTTAGGAAAGTTCAAGATTCTTCAGGTCTTACTGAAATGTTGATTGCTACTAAAAATAAATAGCTTAATTACTAGCATATAGAGAACTTAAAAAGAACAAAATTAATAGCTTTGGAAACATGGTAAGGCATTTCCTGGTAATGGGTTATGTTCTAATAGGCCATTAGTATGACTGCTGCATAAAACCCATGATGTATTTTTCAATAGAAATGGTGTTGTCATTGGTGGCTTATCCGGGGAAGCTGATCAAAGCCCACTTTACCCACAGTGTAGCTAAAGTTGTGCATATCTCCAATAAAAATAGGAGGAAACAAGATGGTCGAGTCTTTTCTTCACTCAAATATTACAAAACATTTTTAAATATAAATGTAACTAAATGGAAGAATAAAGAGTTTATGATTTGTCTTGAGGTGGACAAACAGATTTTAATTAGAAGATGCAAATTCCAAAGGAGGTTCAGAGGTTGGGGTAGGGGGACTGCTAATTCTTGACAGGCTCAGCTTGGCTCCATGCCTGCCCTTCTCCAGCCACCACAGAGCTGGGTCCCTCCATTCCCAGCACAGGGCCACATAAGGGATGTGTTCTCACTGCTTTCATTTGGAAGGAAGTGCAATTTCCTGAGCCACCAAAGAAATACCTCCCTACTTTTTCCTTCTTGGAGCCTCTCTCTGGACTTAGTGGTTCACTCTCCCTCAGGAAGATCTCTCTTGGCCTCTTCATCTCAGGAACTCATGGGAAGGGAGGTAACTATGACTGAGACAGCCTCTGGAACTCACGGCCTCCACACCCATTCTCAACCCTCACTTTCTCCAGGAGGCCACAGAATATGGTTTCAAGGGCCCCAACAGGCCATCTTTTATAGCCTTTCTGATGTCCTCAGCTTACTAAACAGTTGAGAGGCCATGACAACCCTTCTCTCTTCCAGCTCTTCTGGAACAGAGGACATTGGTGAGCCAGGACCCCATGGAGAAGGGTGATTCCCCTGGAATGCACAGGGATAGAGACTCCTTGCCTTCCTGGGCTCGGAATCTGCAAGTATGGGTCACATCTGTTAGTATTGACAAAAATTCAGGGAACAAAACATCCCAAACCCAGAATCTTAAAAGCACACAAATCCACATGCTGGCTGGGGATTTGGCTGATCTAGGCTGGGCTCTGTCCCTCATACCCTGGGACCAGTGGGCTTATATGGACATATCCTTCTTGTGGGGACAGCAAAGCCAGTACAAGCAAACTCAAGTATGCAAACACTTTTCAAGACTCCTTCCATGTCTATGGCCAAAGCATGTCACGTATCTAAGCCTCCAGGAATGAGAATTGTGCCCTGTCCCAATAGGAAGGTATTGCAGAGTTACACGGTGAAGGGCACAGATGCAGGAGGGTGGGGAGGGAATGGGGTCCATGGCTGCAAACTATTTCTAAAAGACTAATGTTTAGTTTCCTTTTCATTCTTTGCTCTTCCTATGAACTGTCCCATTTCATCCTGGTAGATCTCAAGGTATATCAAGCCCCATCCTGGCGAGAGGGGGCTTCTGCTCAGCAGGGCACTGAGCTCTGGAGGCTGAGATGGTGGCAGGTGAGAATGAGGAGAAGTAGGGAGCAGCTACAGAGGAAATTCGTCTGGGTTTGAAGAGAAAGGAAGACCTTGAGATGTTTCTGAGTTGCCCTGTCTTCCCCCTCAGGACAGCTAAAGGGCCATCTCCCCATCAACACCACATCCCAACTACATGAATGACAACTTACAGGCATTCTGCTGAGGCTTTCATGGGCATTATCCCATTTAATCACCTCAATAAGCCCTGAAGTGGGTAGAATATCTGCTTTACTAATGAGAGAAATCTAGAGCCCCCTGAAGTTATGGTTCTTGCCCAAGATTAAGCTAATATGCAGAAAAGCCAGGATTTGATTCTAAGTTCAAGTTTGACTGACTCCAAAGCCCATTATATTTTTCCCTGAGCAAGAATGTTTAGAAGGAGCCATTAGCCATTGACAGGGTGATCATTCATCCTGGTGTGCCTGGGACAGATCCAATTTATGCCTGATGTCTCTGCATAATTATGATAACACATAATATAAAATATATACATTTTTAAATAAATATAAATTTTTCCTCTTAAAAATTTCTGGTTTGGAGGATAAATTAAATGGTCACCATACTGATGAGCCCCTACAGTGTGCCAACTACTGTTCTTGGCACTGAGGACTCCAACACAACTCCCTGTCTCCGCTCACAGGGAGTTTGACTGGCTTCTCTGCTTGTTATCTCTTGGAAACCAAAGGCCACGCCTCTGGGAGTCATGCAGACCTTGCCAAGGAGGGGAAACCCCGGACAGACTTTCCCTGAGACTACAGTTTCCACACAGAATGGGTGGCTGGGATGAGGCATGGCGTGCCCTCAGATACTGGCTGGCCTGGCTAGGCCATGACCCCTAGGGGGACACCAGAGCAGGGAGACTCATTTTCAGGGCGCTTGACATGAGGGGAGTGCGAATGAGGAAACCCGTCCTGGTGTGTGGAAAGAAAGAGCCGAAGGATAGGCTGGTCTGGTTCCTGGTTGGTGGAAACTTTATAGGCGCCCAAGGTGGGGTGGGGCGTCTAGGGCTTCCTCCCCACATCCCCAGGAGACTACAAGAGAGTGCCTTCTTTCCCCTGGGCAAGGGACAAATTCTGATGATTATTAGCCCATATCCAGGGTCCAGGGCCAGAGGAAAGCATTGAGGAAGCCACTGAGGGAAGAAGAGAGGAACAGTGGTGGCCATGTGGACAGGGACAGTCTCTAGCCAGAGCTGCACCACAGGGTAAGAGGCAGAGGATCTGGCTCTTGGGCTTGAGCATCAGACTGCACATCAGGTCTCCTCTACCTCATGGTTTGATCAGCATGACCTAGACGGCCCTGCCTGGGATTATTTAGCAGAAAGCTCTGGTGCTGGGCCAGGCAGTGTCTGGGAGTTTGGTACTTGATACCAACACACGACAGGCAAGAGTGGCCAAGCCCTCAGAAAGTGACAATCACGCGAGTCCTGTCAGTGTCCAGGTCTTGAGAGTATCTGAACTCCAAGCCAGAAGCCAAGCAGCATCTCGGCCCGGGTAAGCAAATGAGTGCAGAGGAATGCCTGGAGCAAACTCATCTGGACACCCAGTCAGGCTTAAAAAGAGAGAGGGACACAGATCTCAGGAAACCCAAGGACTGACAACAGAGCACAGATGGACACCCTGCAAAGCACACTTTAGAAGAGTCAGCAGGGACCAATCACTCCTGCTGCATGTCAGCTCAGCTTTGCCCTATAATCCCTGCATCTCCCAGTTCTATTTCTTTTTTCTTTTTCTTTTTGAGACAGTCTTGCTCTGTTACCCTGCGTAGAGTGATATGGTGTCATAACTCACAGCAATCTCAAACTCTTGAGCTCAAATGATCCTCCTGCCACAGCGTCCCAAGTAGCTAGGACTACATGCACCCAAAAGCCTAGCTAATTTTCCTATTTTTAGTAGAGACGGGTCTTACTCTTGCTTAGGCTGGTCTCAACCCTAACCATAACCATAACCATAACTCCTGAGCTCAAGCTGTCTACCTGCCTCAGTCTCCCAGAATTCCTAGTTTTATTTCTTGAGACAGAAATCTGATAGGTCCTGCTCAAGAGCTACTCTAGGCCAAATGGTCATTGGTTGCTCCCCAACCAGTAGGCAGGTTGCATTTGGGTCAGGTGTGCATCATGGAGTCCAATCAGCCACAATTGAGCCACGAGAGAGGGATAGAGGGGTTTTCCTATCCAGTTTCTCCAGGACTGGCTGTAGTCAGAACTGAAACACAGGGAGTATCAAAAATAATAGGCAACGACTTCTAGAAAGCTGGGAGTTGCAGCTTGCATCAGAGATGCTCCATAGAACCTGAGACGCCCAGACCCTCCTCCACTGCTTGGCCCACTCTGAGTTAGAGAAGCCTCAAGGTCTCTTTCCAAGATGACAGATAGTGAAGGGGACAGCTGATCCAGAGCTTTTGTTTTTGGAATGAACTTCTGGAAATGCACTTCCAAAGACCTCTCACACATGTAAAACTTGAAAGGGAGAGAAAGACATTTTTATTTAGGGCAGAGGTCAAAAATTGGCAGCCCTCAGGCCAAACACAGTGCATAGGTGTGTTTTGTTTGGCCTCCACTGTGATTTAGGAATAGTTGATTAGTGGCTGATATTTAAAACTTGAAAGAATGCACATTTATAAAAAATAAGATTGGGGTGGCACCTGTGGCTCAAGGAGTAGGGCGCCAGCCCCATATACCGGAGGTGGCAGGTTCAAACCCAGCCCCAGTCAAAAACTGCAAAAAAATAAAATAATAATAATAATAAATGAGATTGGTGGCTCTCCTCAGAAATAAAAGTCACAATAGGCTGCAGTCCCACTTGGTATCTATGGGCTAGAGCCCTCTGTAACTCAGTGTAGGGCATGCACTCTCCAACTCAGCCCTGACACCCTGTCACCACCCTACTGCCTCCCTACTGACAGTGTTGGCAAGCTCCTAGTTTATGTCTGTGGGTCCCACAATAGTGTTCAGAGCCCTGCGAGAGAGGAGCCAGGAGCTGTACCCCCCTTCACCTGTGCCACGTTGCGTCTCCCTCTGGGCTTATTTTCTCACCTGCTAAATTAAGAGCTCAGCCCAAATGGTGACAAGGCCACTTGCAACCTGTTGTCATGATACAAGAACTACATTCCCCATCCGGCAGTAAATACACTTAAGTTAGCTTTCAGAGAGGACACGCAGGTGACAGGGATTGAACCACTGCCCCCACCTTGTGGACACCGACCATGACTCTGCCAATCCAGAACCCTTCAGACACAAGTAACATGCAGATTCTTCAGTTTATCAGAGAAAATCTCACTTTTAATTGTGGTAATATAAATCTTACCATTTAAACCATAAATCTTACCATTTAAACCATTTTTAGCTGCACAAGTCAGTGGCAAGTACATTCACAATGTTGTACAGCCATCACCATCCATTCCACGGCTTTTTCTTCACCCCAGACTGGACCCATTAAGCAATCATTCTGCATTCCCTGCGCCCCTAACCCATGGCTACTTCTGTTTTCTGTCTCAGAAAATGTGCCTGTTCTAGGCCCTCATATAAGTACAATCTCTGGTTTTATTTCACTTAGCATAATGCTTTAAAGGTTGGTCCATGTTGTAGCACGTGCCAGAATTTGCTCCCTTTTTAAGGCTGACTGATCTTCCATTGTAGGTGCATACCGTTTGTTTATCCATTCATCAATTAATGGGTGTTTGGGGTGTTTCCACCTCTTGGCTATCCTGAATAATGTTGCTATGCACATAGGTGTACCAGCATCTGTTTGAGTCCCTGCTTTCAATTCTTTTGGCTATACACCTAGAAATAGAATTTCTGGATCAAATGGTAATTCTCCATTTACATTTTTGAGGAATTACCCTAGTATTTTCACAGCAGCTGCACCTTTTTGCATTCCCACCAACAAGGCTCAAGCTTTCCAGTTTCTCCACGTCCTTGCCAACACTTTTACTTTTTACTTTGTTTTTATAATAACTGTGCTAATGGGTGTAAAGCGGCAGGTGAAAACTTTTTGCCCATCTTGACACACAAACATGGTTCAGGCTGAAAACAGTAATACACTGGACAGGGCTTCAGGTATATCTGCATGTCCTTCGAATCTTGATTTGGTGGCTAAGGAAAGCTGGCAACAACACAGGAGTAGACAGAAACCAGCCCCTCTGGTCACAGACCAGATGACAAGTCACATTCAGATGTTTCAAATACCAACATCCGCAAAGAATTCACCCAGCCCTTTCTGCTGCCAGTGTTTCCCAGGTATGACATTCAAGATGATTCTAGGTAATTATAGATGAATATTGTTATTCTGATAGGATCAACAAATATTTATTGCATGCATTTTTTTAGGCATAAGACATAGAAAACAAAACTGTCAAAAATCTCTGCCTGTATAAGCATGAAGCATATTCTAGAAAAGTATTTAGTTTGATATGTGTTATAAAAATAATGTGTTTTCCTTGAATGTAGTGATATAATGCTTCTTTTTTCTGAGCACACTTATTTAAATAAGAAAAGTGAATCAAAGTAAGGGAAAATATTTAGGAAATGTTACCAGTGGGATGGAGATTTGGCAAAAATGATGAGAGGGGATCGAGGAACTCAGGTGGCTGATGCTTGGAAATGTGCAGGTGGCCCTCACACCTTCACTAACCAACTCCCCAGCTCTGATTCTCTGAAGATCTCCACCCCTCTGTAACCCTAGGAGGTCCATGCAGGAGGAGTGTCCCAGTCAGAGAACCTCAGAGATTCTAAATGCTATTTTCCTTATTTGAAAAGCCTTGTTGGGAATTCCACAAATGCCCTCTACTTAAGCTGAACATGGTTTCTTGCTCTAGGCCGGAATTGTTTAATCAATTAGGCTGGTGCCTGGTTATCAGAACTCAGCGTTCCCCGGGGCCTCCTGCTTGGGAGCAGAGTGCCCTCTGATGGTTGATGAAAGAACATTCAGAGGCAAGTACAGTATGATCCTGGCAGATTCAAGAAGCTAAAGAATGGTGAGCAGGGCCTTAGAACCTTCTGGTCCAACCTGCACATTCTGTAGATAACAGACTAAGGTCCAGAGAACCAGTGGCCTGCCCAACATCACACACCAACTTAATTCCAGAGCTTTTGCTAATTCAGCACAGAATATGTACACAGCCTGGGTTCCCCTAATTACTAGCTGTGTGACTTTGGAAGAGTTACTGAACCTCTCTGAGCTATAGTTTCTTCCTCTTTAAAATCAAGATAATAATGGTTGCTTCTTCTGCATCTACTGGAGGATTAAATGAGATAATGCTGTAAAATTCTTGATTTGGGGAATCCTCTGGATTGGCAAGGATCAAAGAACAAGTTCATAATATCTCAGGGGGAAAGGACATTGAAGTTCACTGTCAGTACTTTACTTGATGGCTTCCACCACTGGAAGTCCCAAGCCCCCGAAGCCAGAACAGGAGGTGGTGAAGATGAGGGTAGTGTTCCGGCTCTTGGACTCCTAGACCTGAGCCTGTTTGGACATGGCCAGAGCCAGCTACATCAGCTGAAACTTTCTAAGCACCAGGGCATGGAGGGTAGCAGGTAAAGGCCCAGTCAGATGACTCTGGAGTTTCTATGGAGGCCAAGGGCATTCAGAGAAACTCACTGACCTTGGTCCTTTAGGGACAGACGAAGGCCACAGTGGTAATCATTTTTTATCTATTTCAAATGTAGTTTTTTCAACCAGTTCATACTACTCTTAAGCATTTCAGATTCTTCCCAGCATGTATATTAAAGGATGCCCATAACAGCACAGAAATTCCCCTATTGTCAATTAAACTCATTGTTCTTTTTGCTCATTTATTGACATATAAAAATTTACATATTCATGAGGTAACTATATTTAGCAACAGTATCATGTATATTTCAAAGTAACTAGAAAAAAGGACTTGAAATGATGCCAACACATAAAAACTCATTATTCTTTAATCTTAATTCCCTGAAGACTTAAATCATCCATCAAAACAAATCACTTTACAGCCGCCAGTGAAATTCACTTCCTAGGGCCTTGATTTCCTTATCTGTAAAACAGACACAGTAACACCTGTACTGCATATCTCCTGGGTTTATTGTAAAAATCAGACAGAATAATGGATAAAGAGTACTTTTAAAAGTAAAAAGTGCTATAAAATAAAAGAAATTTGTGGGGCGGCACCTGTGACTCAGTGGGTAGGGCGCCGGCCTCATATACCTAGAGTGGTGGGTTTCAACCCAGATCCAGCCAAACTGCAACAAAAAAATAGCTGAGTGTTGTGGTGGGCACCTGTAGTCCCAGCTACTCAGGAGGCTGAGACAAGAGAATAGCCTAAGTCCAAGATCTGGAGGTTGCTATGACACCACATCACTCTACCGAGGGTGACAAAGCGAGACTCTGTCTCTAAAAAAAAAAAAAGAAAGAAAGAAAGAAATTTGGGGTGGCGCTTGTAGCTCAAATGGCTAAAGCGCCAGCCACATACTTCAGAGCTGTCGGGTTCGAACCTGCCAAACAATGACAACTACAACCAAAAAATTGCCAGGCATTCTGGTGGGCGCCGGTAATCCCAGCTACTTGGGAGGCTGAGGCAAGAGAATAGGTTAAGCCCAGGAGTTGGAGGTTGCTGTGAGCTGTGACGCCACGGCACTCTATCCAGGACAATAGCTCTGTGTCAAAAAAGAAAAAAAAGAAAAAGAAATTTGTCCTTGTCATATCATCTAGGTCCAGCACTTGAGAACTGCTTCCCAGAAAAGCAAACATGTGACTTAAAAAGAAACAAAACAATCATCTCATACAAGCTGGTATTTAAATCCAAGGTCAAGAATATAGTGTTGTTGGTGAGGTATGGTGGGCTCACACCTGTAGCTCTAGCAGTCTGGAAGGCTGAGACGGGAGGATTCCTTGAGCTCAGGAGTTCAAGACCAGCCTGAGAAAGAGCAAGACCCTGTCTCTACTAAAAATAGAAAAATTAGCCGGGCGTTGAGGTGCCTATAGTCCTAGCTACTCTGGAGGCTGAGTCAGGAGGATTGCTTGAACCCAGGAGTTTGAGGTTGCTGTGAGCTAAGCTAATGCCATAGCACTCTAGACTAGGCTACAGAGTGAGACTCTGTCTCAAATATATATATTTTTTCTATAAAGAAATACAGTTCAACCCATTTAGCTGTGAGTGAGGGACACCCCTCATCACCCTCACTCCTCACTGTGGTGACCTTGGATTTGAACAGCACTGTACCTGCAGTGCATTTTGTGTCCTACATTTCCATGGCAAGTAAGGGATAATATTTTCACAAGAAACAAGTCCAAAAATGTGTCCAATGTTTTATTCTTCCCCAGGGGTAGGACACAGAGGGTCTGATATAGTCATCCTTATCTTCTCTGCCTTCTGGCTACAAAAATAAATAATTAAATAAGAGGGGTTTCTTGTTTGAAAATGAATGATTTAACACAATGTATCTCATAAGAAGTGCAGGTAGAATTCACACACAGGCTTCTTACACACAATCCTAATGTTTTCAACAGAGAATCTCCATGACTTTCTTGAAAACAGGCATCTATATAGGTTAATATTAATTTTTTACTCCATTTTCCTTTTTCCACGGAAACACTTGTTATCAAATTAACAAGACACAATCATCACTAATTTCAAATCACTTTATATCAAAGGTATTTCAACAAGTGGCTTAAGATAGATATAATTTGGTATCCTTGTCACTAGCCTTAAACAATAATGATCACTATGTTTAAAACTGTGGGGACAAGGCATTGCAAATCCCTTTGAGAATCTGAAGGAAACTGGAATCTCTCCACCATAATGCCTTGTTTATACATAGAAAATTTACACAACTTCAGAGAATTCATATCTTCTATCCAGGTGAACCCTAGGTTTAAAGTAATATTAATTTTTGCCTCCAGTTCTAGGTAGTTACTCCCCCTATGTTTTGGGGGAAAAAATTCTGACATGCATGTGAAGCTTTTGGAAGCTTTTAAGGTTTTCCAATGGAATTGACATTGAAAGCACTTAAAAGTAGATTCCATTCTACCCTGGAAGCACTTCAGAGGTAACCCTATTTTTTCCAACTTCTCCAGAGAAACACTATATTTGTCCTTCCCAGGATACCAACCATACCCCTCAAATCCTCTTGTTCTTCTAGCAACACAGTGAATAAGAAAAGGAATATTATGGGTGTGTGTGGCTTGGATTTTTTTAGCAGCTTAATTGAGGTAAAACTGACGATAAATTGCACATGTTTAAAGTGTGCAATTCGATAATTTGGACATGTCATACACCTGTGAAACCATCATCAAACTGGAGACCGTGTCCATCACCCCCAAAGGTTTCCCTCGGCCCCTTTGTGTGTTCTCCCTCCCACCCTGTCGGTGCCCACCATCCCCAGGCAACCACTGATAGAGTTTCTGTTACTGTCGATTAGTTCGCATTTCCTAGAATTTTATATAAGTGGAATCATTTTACAGAAATGGAATCATACTCATGTCTGGCTTCTTTCACTCAGCATGATTATTTTCAGATTCATCTGTATTGAAATGTATTTAACAATAGTTCATTTATTGCTTCTTATGGCTGATTAGTCATACAATTAAAATTAGTCTTCCATTGTAAGATAGACCAATGTTTCTTTATCCACTCACTGGTGATAGGCATTTGGCTACTACAAAATAAAGCTGCTATGAACATTGACGTATCCGTGTTTGTGTATACTTTCATTTGCCTTTGGTGAAGACCTAGGAGTGGGAAAGCTAGGTCATATGGAAGTGATATATTTAACTTTAAAGAAACCTCTAAACTGTTTTCCAAGGTGATTGAAGTATTTAATATTCTCACTAGCAGTGTCTGAGAGTCTTCCATATCTTCACCAACACTTGGCATGGTCAGATTTTCAGGTATCCTTTTTGTTGTTGTTGCTTTAGGGTATGTAGTATTCATATCTAACTGATGGCCCTGTATATCGACACAGTGATATTGTGCCATTCCCATACGACATATGAACCTTACAGCGGTGTGCTTACGCTTTCTCTGCTTGTAGACCTTGTACCATTGTTGTCATGTGCTATGAACTCCACAGAACATGATTTTTGCCCAAACAAAAAGTTAAAATTAAGTTAAGTTGCTCTAACTTAATCCAATAACTTTTAAAGAGATTTAAATAAAAAGAAAACTGTAGACTGTACATCTCCTTGCGGAGTGTCCTTTCTGGTACATTTCCTTCCGGGGTAGATACTCGTCTATCTGGCACCATTTCCCTTTTGCTTGAAGGACTTCCTCTAATATTCTTATACTGCTCATCTGTTGAGAAGACTTTTTTAACTTTTGTATGTATGAAAAGGTTTTCGTCATCTTTTTTGAAGATGTTTTTGCTAGGTAAAACTTCTAGGTTGAAAGTGCTTCTCCTTTGTACCTAAAATCATTGCTCTGCTATCTACCCTGTACTGTTTCCAATTGAGAAATCTGTTATAAACCTTATCTTTGTTTCATAGCTGCTCTATTTTTTCACTTTTTTTATTCATCCTTTTAATCTGTGTCATATTTAGGGTAGTTTTTATTGCTAGATCTTCAAGTTTACTAACCTTTTCTTCTGTCACGTATAGTTTCATTAACCCCAGTCAGTATATTTTTCATATCAGTTGTTATAATTTTCAACTTTAGATATATGAGTTAGGTTTTTAAAAATATCTTTCATGTCTCTAATTAACATATTCAATTTTTCCTCTAGTTTCTTAAACATATGGGACATAGTTTTAACTGTTCCAAGGTCCTTGAAACTAATTGTGTCATCTGTGCAAATTCTGAGTATTCTGCTGATTATGGGACATGTTTTCCTCCTTCTTCACCTCCTTAATAATTTTCTTTTGGGTTCTAGACATTGTGAATTTTACCCTGTTGGGAGCTGGATAGTTTTGTATTCCTGTTAATACTCTTGAACTTCATTCTAGGATGTGGTCAAGTTACTTGGCAACATAAGAGTGTGATCTGTCCTCATCTTGCTGCTAAGCTTTGTTAAGCAGGACCAGAGCAGCACTAAGAGAGTTCAATATAGGGTTAATATTCTACCTGATGGCTGATGAATTACAATGTTTTCTGCTCTGGCTGTTTGGGAACAGCCAGTGTCTCTGACCCTGTCAGAACTTAGGGTATCGTTCCCTCTAATCCTTTTGAGGTCCCTCGTCCAGCCTTGAGCACCTTCCGCACATCCACATGTGGGTCAGTACTCAATACAGCTGTCAAGAGGGACCCCTGCAGACCTCTGAGCTCTGCCTCCTTGCAACTCTTTCCTCCCCAGTGCGCCACCCAACAAATCCTACTCATCTTGGCCTCCAAGGACTCCACTTCTGTCTCATCAACAGCATGTGCAAAGGCCATGTGGTAGGGGGACACTGGTGTCAGAGCAAAGGCCCATGTGGCAGGAGGGACCACAGCATCAAATCATCAAAGAGAAAGCGTTTGCAGCTGGAAGGTCCCAGGTGTCTGGGTTGCAGAGAGGCTGCCTATGGTACTGGTGAGTTCATGGCATCTGAGGAGCAGAGGGAGGTCTGTGTGTCTGGAACAGAGAAACTAGGAGTAGGACACAGACTAGGTTTCTCCTAAGACAAAGACCCACATCCCTAACTTAGCCTTCATAAATGGATCATCCCCAGCCAGGTGAGTCAGCCCTAACCACCGCCTGACTTTTCATCATAAAATCGGTCACACTTAGGGTGTTCCTTCCCCATGCTTTGTTCTCATAGTCAAATCTTCAGTTCATTTTAGCTCTGGGAAGTTAAGTCTGTGAGAAATTATTCTCCATAATTACAGATCAGTTTGTAAGCCTCAAATCATACCTAGCCCATCCTTCAGAGAGCCTCATCACCTGCTCCGATTCTACAGCTTACTAGATAGACTCAGCCATCCTACAAAATGTGCCCCAGTCTCTGTTGTGCAATTCCAGTGTTTTTTCACCTCTAATTGGAGTTCAGGTAGCCTCTCCACAGCGCTGAGGAGAGAGCCCTTCCTGAGTTTTGCTGGAACCACAGCATTTTGAAGTCTACCCTGACAGGACCGGACTTTTCTTCAGCCATTTGAAGTGCTCAGCATGGGGACAGGCCATGTCCTCCTCTCCTTCTCCTCTAAATTCAAATAAAGGAGAAAGAAGGAAAGAGAGTATATATTCTTCTCTCATATGAGCCTCAGAGAGACCAAGCCTAGAGGCATAGAACCACTATGACAACATGCCTGATATTATTTCTTTGGGTGACTAGGAGATTGACATTGCTTTGGGTGGAGAGATGTTTCCAAGAAAACCCAGTTGCCTTTAGCATTTTCATCATATCCCCAGGGTTGTCTTAGGATCTGTCTGACACAGGAAAGAAGCCATTGTTCATTTGTTGTATCAGTTCACGCAGTAAACAATAATTCACACCAGGATTCAAACATTCTGAGAACTGGTGATCCCTCAAAAAAAATCAGTCATTAGCAATCACTTGTCTTCAGTTAACATCGTTATGTTGCAAGGATAAATGAACAAGGAAAACCGTTACACATAATTGTTATTTCTTGGCAAAATATAGGATAGCTAAGTCTCTCCCATTGCAAAGTCAAAACCTGAGAAGTACAGAGGGCACAGAAGTTCGTGCAGACGGGAGTGAGAAACAGGTAGGCACGAGGGGAGGGAGGTAAAGAAAGTACACGTTGCTTTACTTTTCAAAGTTTGGGAAAATCAAATTTACAAGTATTCAAACTGGGTAGATGTAACCTTAGAGACAGAGCAAGTCCTACTCCAAGTGATACATGAGGAAACGAGACCAAATGTGTTGTTCAACCTGCCTAACGTCACCCACAACTTGGCAGCAGCCCTGGGTCTGGGAACCAGAGCTGCTGGCTTGTGTCAGCATTTTTCTTACAACGCTGGGCTACCCTCTGTGAAGGACTGAACATCTTCCAGCCTGACCAAGAAAGTGCCAGTATCAGTGATATTCTCGGGATAATCTTGGTTCCAAGGCTGGGGACAATTTCCTATTATAGGCAAAGAAAAGCCACAGACATTTTTTTAGGGTCATAAGAATGGCTATTTTACTTTTCATTTTATTACAAAACAAATTCTTGTGCACCACAGCAGAAATAAATGACAGAAATACTGAACCTTGCTAGTTTAATAGAAACCATTTGAAATAAAGATTCTAAGCAAGAGATTGTAAGTAGAATTAAAATAAGTGATCCAAATGGTAAGTCATACCTTATCTTATAGAACACAAGGCTTATTTGTGTGCATATTTCAATTCAGCATCACAACTGCTGTGTAGGGTATGTAGATGAGAACTGCATCTCCACTTTACAAATACAGAATTGAGGCCCTGAGTGCTCAACAATCTTCCCTAGGGCTGACACCTGTGAGTATCAAAGCCAAGGCCACAGCTGAGTTTTCAGTAAACCTAGTGTTCTATCTGATGTGCAAGAGAGAAGTGTAAGCATCAAGATCACTGGGCATGTTCGCTTAAAAATAGATCTGCTAGTCAAGGTGACTAGACCCACACAACTTGGCACAAAATCGAATTTCACAAGGCCCTTTGAAGAGCAAGTGTTGACCTGTGACAAACTTTTGTTTTATAGAACCCACTCTTGGTTATTCAGGGGAAAGGGGCACATTTCTGAGAACTCACAAGCTCTTTGTGAGAAAGGAATGTTTTCTAGGATATCAGTGTGGCTCATGGAGCTGGTGGATGGGCCCCAAGATGCCCTTGACCCAGGCTGTCCCACCAGGAGGCCTGGCCTGCTCAGGAACCAGCTATCTGGAAGCTTCCTCAGGGGAAGTGAAGGTGGAGGCCTGGCCACAGCCAGCAGATGCTACCCATGGGCTCCCCTTAGATGGAAGGCATGTTGCTATTTGGCCCATTCCTTTGGTCCTGCCTTTATCTGCCTGGGTTCTTTTGATCTCTCTTCCTGCCGTTTTTTCACATGATGGTTCAAGGATCCTTGGGCCTTTTCTTCATTCCCACAGAATGGATACCGCCCTCATTGCTGATAATCTCTTAGAGAAACTCTTGCTTCCCTTCACCCATCTTTTCTTTCAACACACACACAGGCATACATACAAACAGCCTGTTGCAGAACTGCCTTCCTTAGACACTCTCTGATCACAGACACAGTGGGAGCAATGAATGATCTGTCTTTGAGGCCAGGTGGATGCTGGGATATCTGACACTTGCTAGGAAGGGAGTTTACCCAAAGTCACAAAGGAAATGTAATTAGTATTAAGGGCAAAAGAAGGGAACAGCAAAAAAGGGGAAAGGTATAAAAAAGGAAGAGGAGCTGCCTGCACATAGGTGGGGAACTGCAGGCTTCGGGCCACAGGTATTCTGGGTCCTTCAATGTGACTTTTTAACTGAATCCAAATTTTACAGAACAAATCCTTTTATTAAAAGGGGTGAAGCAGAGAAATATGAAGCTTTTCTTGCCTTCTTTTGTGCTTATAAAAGAATAACCTTAAAATCAGAAGGCTGCAGGTTCCCCACCCCTATCTGCTGGGGCAAACTGATTACTGTTTGCCTGCCGTGCTCAGTGGGCCCAACACCACTTCAGGTGTTCCAGCTCCAGGCCTGCTCCCTGCGTGAACCACATCACTCTAGGCTCAGCCTGGGTATTAGCCACCACAACCCCCTCCTCCTCTCCATTTCTACAGTAGGGCGGTAAGGGTCACGCACGGGCTCCTCTCTTTCTGCCACAGTCTTCACATATATGTGGGTTTCTTGCGCTCCCATGGTATTCATCTCACGTGTAGGTGATCGCCTAGGATTCTGGAGAAAACAAATATGGTTTTTAAAAATATAGTTCAGACTTCTGCTTTTGGTCAAGATGGAATAATAGCAATCACATTTACCCTCCCACCTGAAACAACAAAACATCAGACAAAACATTTGAAATAATAGTTTTCAAGATACTGGACAACAGGCAGGGAAGGACGATCATCCATGAGAAATAGAAAACAAATGAGGAGAGGCCTCCAATTGCCTGAGCTTACAGCCTAGGCAGAGTTCTTGGGCCATTCACCTCTCCCTTGTTTATTGTTGACATGGTATCTCTTTACCTATAGATACAGATTATCTGGCTTTTCTATGTAGACAGTGATATCATCTGCAGACATTGATGATTTCATTTCTTCCTTTTCAATCTTATGCTTTCCATTTCTTTTTCTCATCCTACTACCCTGACTGGGACCTCAAGTACAATATTGAATAGAGTGGTATTAGTGAACATCCTTGTTTTAATTTCTGGTCTTAAAGAGATCAGTGATAAAAATACATTAAGAGTCTCTTCTGTGCTTGAGCTTCACTTGATCATCTTCCCACATGTGTTCACACTGTATTTCTTTTGTCCATGAAAGGCTTTAAAACTCTTAGCTTGTTTACTATGTGAATGATAAACAGAGATCATAACCAACAGTTCTCACCTCAGATATCTTGGGATTGTCATCAATTTCTGAAATTTCACATGGTCTTTCACTTTCCTAAATTGTTTTTGGAAGGAAGGAAGGAAGGGAGGGAGGGGAAGGGAAGGGACGAGACGAGACACGCTGTGATCAGTGATTTTTAAACCTGTGTGCACATTAGAACAACAAAACCAAAATAAATATACAAACAGCTAGTAACTCCCCCATCCCATAAAGAGAGCCCAAAAGAAAACCAAGAAACAAGTTACTTCAAAAATAATCCAGGGCCTGAGTAGAAATAAAACAAGATTGGCCATGAGTTGATAATTGGGTTCATTATAATAGTCTCTCTATTTTAGTATATATTTTATTTGTTTATTTATTTATTTATTTATTTATTTTTTGAGACAGAGCCTCAAGCTGTCACCTAGACAGCTGTGGCATCACATCTCACAGCAACCTCCAATTCCTGGGCTTAAGTGATTCTCTTGCCTCCACCTCCCAAGTAGTTGAGACTATGGGCTACAACACCCAGCTACTTTTTATTTGTAGTTGTCATTGTTGTTTGGCGGGCCCAGGCTGAATTCGAATCTGCCAGGTCTGGTCTATGTGGCTGGTGCCTTAGCTGCTTGAGCTACAGGCGCCTAGACAATTTCAGTATATATTTTAAATTACCCATAATAGAAAGGTTTTCTTTAAAAAAAAAAAAAAAAATTCAATGCTACAGCTCTATCATCCAGAAATCTGATTTAATTGGGTTTTGGTGATTGGTGTTTTTTTAACCTCTTCAATGAGTTTCAAGTGCACTAAAGGCTGAGAAACTATTACTTCAATAAGTCACTCCTGCCCACCCCATACTTCTCAATGTGTTTAAAGTTTATAACTTGTCAACTTTTATATGATATGATGAAAAGATGTTCATCATTCCTGATCTTATTTCATCTACAACTTTGCCTATCTGTTAAAATAGAGAGGGTGGCTTTTACGACTCCTGTTTTGGAGTTGAACTAACCAAGGCATAGAAAATGCTAAGCCACTTGTCCAGGATCATGTAACTCATAAAGTGGCAGAGTCAGAATTAGAACCTTAATTATCTACCTTTCCATTTATGCTCACCAGTGCGAGAACGACCAGGAATGCTCATAAATAGGGAATGGAATTAGAACCCAGAGTCCACATGACATGGCGGAACTTTGGAACTTTGGACACTATGGAACCTTGTTGGATATTGGTCCTGATGGCCTTTGAATTCTGAGCATGGTCCCCAGAGAAATCTGACATCTAGGGGGAGAGGACCTGAGGGTGGGATGAATGTAGATTCCCTTGTGAACTGTCATGCTTAGATGTGGGAAAAAGACAAAGACAAATAGGCCACACATCCCTAGTGTAGACTCCTCAGTACCTTTTTGTCTCCCGTCTGTCCTAACATTATTTTCATCCTCCTTTTCTGAAGCTTCTGAATGAGGGTTGTATGCCAAATCTGCATGGGACTTAATGTCACATCTGAGATGAAAATTATGTCACAGAA
The DNA here is from genome assembly GCA_963574655.1 of Perodicticus potto. NCBI lineage: Eukaryota > Metazoa > Chordata > Mammalia > Primates > Lorisidae > Perodicticus > Perodicticus potto. The sequence continues at coordinate 72,624 of CAUYRH010093475.1, forward strand.
ACATCTACCTTGTCCTCAGGAAATAGACATGGGCTCAGAATTCATACACCTTCAACCTAAAAGCCAGTTCACTGAAATACTGATCCCTGCTTACACACCCAGGCCCAAAGAAGCTGGTAATCACCTCCATGGACTCAGTGCTACTTCTTCTTCGGTGAATCCATGTGAATAGCAGCGCCATCAGCAGGGCTGTGGCCACTATGGATGGGATGCCTGCTGCTAATCCAAGAGATGGTCCACAGTCCTGGCATGGAGAGAAAAGCACACAGTCGGGCGACCCCAGATTCTTTAAGAATAAAGAAAAAAGTCTAGAATCTATTGAATCCATTTTGCACTGACCCTAAAGGTCATATAAAATATCAAATGGCAATGAAATAATGTGAAAAAAATGCTTGTAACATACATGACAAGTGACTTGTTTCCATGGGACTTTATTTACATAGTTCAAATCAGTTGGAAAGGGGGATAATCCAGTGGAAAATGGGCAAGTGATATGAACAGGCATTCTTAGGAATAGACGTACACGTGTCTCTTCAACATAGGAAAAACTGAGAGACAATTCAGAACAACAGTTAGATACTATTTTCATCTACCAGTTTGGCAAAAAGTTAAAGCTTTTACTATTAAGATTTACCATACCACTTTGATGTGAATTTTCAAAAATTTTCTTACACTACATTTATTAATTAAGTGATTTTCAAATTCTTACTTTGCTTTGATCTGAGTGGTAAAAGCCATGCTTGAAGCCACATACATTTTCAGATTTTCAGATTATCTGGAGATTTTGAAAAGAATCTGCAGAATCGCTCATATAAATGTTTAACTCGTATAATACTACATTCTCCTTCACACTTAGGGGGGGTGATTTTATTGAAAGCTAATAAAAGTATATGAATCACAAATATATAGGTTGATGACATCACATGAGGAACACACCTATGTAAGTAACACCCAGATCAAGAAACAGAACGTCTCCAGCACTCCAGAAGCCCCTGGACACCGTCAGGCTCCTGTGTGTGACCACTATCCCAGAATCCAGTTGTGTCTGGTTTTTTAACATCATGTAGATGTCCGGAAGGTATGTGCTTTTTGGTGTCTGGCTTCTTTTGCTCAACGCTTTGTGAAAGCCTCTGTGATTTCACATGTTCTCACTTTTGAGCTAAGTTGGTCATAAGAATAATAGTTGATCCTGGTTCTATGCTTGGCAACAGTTCCCCTATCAAACTTTAATCCTCAAAACAAATGCACAAGACGTGTAGAGCATTATTAACCCCATTTTATAAATGACCAAACTAAGGATCAGTATTTCGAGTGATATACTTACCGCTTCTTTCCCACCTGTAACAGGAGAAGAAGTCTGTGTGAAAAAAGAACATGCATTGTAAAAGGAAAAGATCTACAGAGTGCACATTATACACGCACAAGACAGGCTGTCCAAGCTGTCAGCTAGGAATTAGAATAAAATTTGGCTACCAAGAGAATTTGGAAATTCGAGTGATGTCTTCATTATTCACTCTGTGGGTTTTCCATTCTCTCTTCAGATTACATAGATTTATTTGCAGTGGCTTTGACCAAAAGAAAGGGAGGGGGCTGCAACTGCAGCCGTGTTTTCTGAATTCCTATCTCCCTGTCAGGGCGACTGGGGTGGCCTCCCAAAACTGCAACCCAAGAGCTGCCAGCTTCTCAGTGGGGGCTCCACCTGAGGCCCCGAAGGCAAAAGGCTACAGCATTAGCTGATGACCTTCATGATGTCTGGTGACAAAGGAATTTCTGCCTTCCCTGAATCAGAAGACCTTCTCAAATGAGTAGGGGCCATCCATGGAGCAGCTGGCATAGTATATGAAGTCCTGAGGTATAAGCTCTCCCTAGAGTTCCCCAGTGGCCACCCTTACAAGGCACCCACGGTGAAGTTCCTCACACCCTGCTACCACCCCACTGTGGACACCCAGGGTAACATCTGCCTGGACTTTTGAAGGACAAGTGGTCTGCACTGTGTGGTGTCAGAACCATCCTGCTTTCCATTCAGAGCTTGCTAGGAGAACCCGACGTTGATAGCCCTTTGAATAAATGTGCTGCCAAGCTCTGGGAAAACCCCACAGCTTTTAAGAAGTACCCGCAAGAAACCCGCAAGTAGGTATCCAGCCAGGAGCCCTGAACCTGGCTATCCAGCCTCTCCCTATGTTGTGTTTTTTATTCTTTCCTTCAGTGTTCTGTCCTTTCCTTGATTTCTGTATAGGACTCTGTATCTTGAACCTTGGTGGTATTTTTGTTTTGTTTGTTTTTTAAATTAGTCTCCGGTTGAGCCCTTGTGATGTATATTAAATAAATACATTCTGGTTGGGTTTTTTGGTATGAGTTACTGTCTTGCAGTTATAAAAAAAAAAAATAAAAGAAAGAAAGAAAGAAAAAAGAAAAGGAGGGGAATTAACTCTAAGGATGTAGGGGCCCCAGGGCAGGTGGGAAGCCGGCTTCTCCCAGGTAGTATGGCCTTGGCCTTCTGCCTATCCTGGTCTCTGCCTATTTGCTTTCTTTCTTTCTCAATCTCTCTCTCTCTCTCTTTCCCTGTCAGTTTCTCTCTCTCTCCCCCTACCACCCAGATGGATTTTTATGCCCTCGTGAACACCTGTTAATTGTGCCAGCTAACTCTGTGGAGCATTTAGTATAAGCCAGGCTATTGAGCACTTTTCCGGAATCGACTCATTTCTTTTTCTCAACACTGTTGAAAGCCTCTGTGATTTTGCATGTTCTCACTTTTGAGCTAAGTTGGTCCTAAGAATAAATGTTAAAGAAAAAGCGAACTGGGACTTTAATAATCCCCATGTTACAGCTGAGAAGAGGGAGACATAGAGAAAGGAAGTTGAGTGCGCAAGGTCACACAGCCCTAGGTGGAAGACTCCAAGCCAGTGTCTCACACTGGGTGCAGCGGGGACTGACTTGCAGAGGTAGCCCTGTTCCACCTCCCAGCAGGAAGCTCTGATCAGTATCCACCTCTCCCCTACACCCCAGCGCACTGGCATTCCCAGTCCACTCAGGTGCATGGAAGGGGAAGTTATGCCGTGGGAACGTGGCTGCCAAGTAGGATGACCAACCACTACCATTTCATAGAAAGGCTGCAGGATGTAGGACATTCAGTCTAAGGGCGGATAATCCCAAGCAAACTAGGATGGTTCACTGCCCTACACAGGTTCAGAGTGGGAAAGGGATGGTTCTTAGAGAAACGAGCTGTTAATTAAGAAGCTACTCTAAAAGGTGATGGCTGGCCTCCTAAGGGCCTTCCACCCAGCCTACTTGCCCCCACTGCCCCAAGCAATGGCTTCTTGTTCTTTGTGTCACCTTGATGTGATAGGCCAAGCCAGGATCAGACAGAACCTGGGGTCTCTACAGACTTGCTCTAGCAGGTAGGGGGACACTTCTAGCAATGACCAAGGAAAAGGCAAGGAGAGGCAGGATCAGGGAATCTGCAGACACCAGGAAGAGGCTGAAGCAGGGAAGCAGAGAAAGTTTTCTGGAAGTTCAGATGGTCAGGCCCACCCAAGGGGAAGGGGCAGGTACCGGGGATTTGGGACACAGATGTCCAGGGCAGTCAGTGGTGGGCACAAGAAGCCTGGCAATAAGTCAGACCTTGATTATTCAAGGTTCTAACTTCCTGCTACTCTGCAATGTTTTTAACCTTTTTTTTTTTTTTTAATCTCATGGCACACTTGAACTTATAGTTAAACTTTCATGGCCCTCTTAAATTATGTTGCTCAAAAAAAGAGCAAAAAAAAAAGGAATATACTTACTGCTCTTTTAACTTGTTTTTAAAATAATTTAATTAATGATCTAAAAATTTGCGTGGTACACCTAAGATCCTCTCAGGGCTCACCAGTGTACTGTGGCACACCAGGAAAAATCACTGCTCCTATGCCTCCATGTTTCAGTAAAATGAACATAGTTCTTTGAAAAACCATATTACTTTTCAGAAAAATTTGGCACAGCCAAATCCACTAAAAAACTGGGCCAGAAAAATACCTTGCTAAATCGTAGCAACACTACTGGTTAGAAACAACCCCAGCTGTTGTTTTGTCTACACAACCAGAACAGAAGATGGGAGATGAACTGTGAATGGAAACTGTACATTCAACTGAAAATCTCTGGTTTTACTTGCAACTGAATACCATAATCAAGAGCCATAAAATCTTGATTTTTGTTGACCCAATCATTCCCTTCTAGACTATTTACTAATGAAATAATCTTAAATGTAGAAGAGGATTGTCTGTAATGACATTTATCACAAAATTATTCCTAATTATAATTAAAGCAATAATGCACTTAAAGAAATATTATGTGACCATCCTCAGTTCTGGTTGGTGGAAACATTTATGCTATAAAATTATATGTAGGGTAAGAACACAATGGTATAAAGACAACAAAATCCAAATTTATGTGAAGTCATACAGGATCGAAAGGGGTCACACCAGTGTTTTCTGCTGATGGGGATTCAGGGGCTTTGTTGTCTTTTCCATTTTCCTTTTCCTGTAAGTTTTATAATTGGAAAACATTTCTCTTAGCTCCCCCCAGCTGTTCCTAAGTGACTTTGAAAGGCGGTGTGACTGATCCCCATGTGAGAGGCTTGTGTGCTGACTTACCTGGTGAGCAGGGACTGGGACTGCTGTACTCACCGTGTTCCCCGGCAGTGTGAAGTTCAGTGAAAAACTCTGCAAGAGAGAAGGAAATGTGCATGTTCCCAACTTCTCCGACAAACTCACTGGCCTGGTGATCCCAGGAGAATCATCTAACCATCTCTCAACCAGCCCCAGGCTTCGCCCCCTGTCTTGGCTCCAAAAGAAGGAGGAGAACAAAGGAGACTGAAGCCAGGAGTCCTCCCTCAGCACCACATCCGTGTTACTCTTCCCCTCCCTGGGTCCTCACCCCAGGCCCGTTAGAGGGGCCCCCAGTGAGGCTATTGCCTGAGAACCGTTGTCCACAGGGCAGCAAAAATATTACTAGAAATTCAGCTGAAAATTATATCTTCCCCAGAACTCCTTTTAGTAACAGAACTATGCAAATTTAGAAGTTCTTGGTATTTTTTGCTAGGAGCAGAAAGTAAGACTGGCCAGGGGGATGGTCTAACAAGAACTCCTGACCTTCCGCTCCCTTCCCAGGAGGGTTAACCACAAAAGACAAGGCCTTTGCTGAGTCCAAGGCAGGGATTCTAGGCTGCTGGAGCTGATCCTTCTGTGCCCTCCTCCCACTCAGCAGCCAGTCTCACCTCCTCACCAAATACAGAGTCAATACGTGAAGATCATGAGCTCAGGGGGCATCAGACAGCCTGCCCAGGTGCCACTTACCTGGGCCAGGCCCGCCCAGTGCCTGTGGTGGCTCCTTTCTCCGCCCTGTCCCCATCCTGTTACCCCAGTTTGGCCTCATCCATGCCAGTCTTTCCAGGCTGCTCCCCTCCAAGTCCCTTCCCCGGCTCCATGGGAACCATGGGCAGACCCTGCTCCCACTCAGCTCTCTCCCTCAGGCTGAAGTGGTCTTCTCTCCACTTGCTGGACCTTCAGTCTCCTGAGTCCGGTTGTCCCTGATTAATGCCCCTCTGGAGGAGGTGGCCCCCCTCGACAGCTCCTCCTCCCTCACCCACAGCCTCCCGAGAACAAGCTCCGTCATTCTAAAAGCAATGCATTTGCTAAGTTTTAAAATTAAATGTTAGCCAACCATAGGAATCTCCCAAAGGACAAAAGAATCCGAAAGAATCACAGTCTTTCACACCCAAATTACCTCACAGATCATCTGCCTTGAAACCTTCATTTTATAGAAGGGGAAACCGAGGCCCAGAGATTTATCAGAAATTACTTCATGGACCAGATGAGAACAGTTAGAGCCTATCTCTAAAACAGGCCTCCCGAACGGGCTCATCCTCAAGACTCACATCCCACTTGAAAGATGATACCAATATAGGTGAGACCGATGAAACACCTTTTTAGCTAACTTATTGGTGGATTGGAATTCAGGTGGATTAATGAGAAAATCTCATGAACCAACTGCGTTTTAAGCACCTACAGTGTGTACTTCCCCCTAGAGCCCGCCCTAAAGGGTGTGTCTTTCGGTTCAGAGGACCCCACCCAGCTTGCATGCTTCTGGCCACTCTGCTCACTTCTCCATGTCTTAGCAATAGGGCACCCACATTTCAGAGACAAGGCTCAAGTTCACACAACTAATTCACTGTCACTAGAACCTGGGTTTTCTGGTGACAACCTCTTTCCACCACTCCACAAGGCTCCCAAACAACTCCTATAGTTTCCTTGGATGAATCAGAGTCCCCAGACTTACAGCACAAAGTACCTTTCCTTCTGGGACAATGTTAGAACAAGAGGTACATCTAGGCCTCTTAGGTCAGGGTTCTCTTGCTCAAGAGATATCACCATGCCCTTTATGCTAACATCAACCAAACCAACGGGTGCCACAAGGACACTTGATGGTCCACTGCACTGAACACAGCTGCCCAGAGCCTTATCTCATCTGTGAGCCCTGGGCACTGATGTCAGCCGGCCCAAGACAAAGCTGCCTTTGGGAGGATGGCAGAAGGGGGAAGCAGCAACAAGTGGGCCATTGCATGCATTGTTTATCAACAGTCGGATGACGAAGATTTTGGCCGATTTCAGAAAAACATTCATATTTTGTAGAAACACAGGACAGTGCTCTCATGGAGAGAAAAACATCACGTAAATCGGGGTGGAGAAGAATCTGAGGCAGCGCCCTTTAAAGATGCAGCTGGGTGGTGTGAGGCAACCCTGAGCTTGAAGCCACCTGATCTTAATTCAAGTTCAGGCTCAGCCACTTAGTGGTTACGTGGTCGGCAATGAGTCACTCAAACTCTCTAGTCTCCATTTCCTCACAACAAATCTATTCTCCCAGGCTCAGTTTTCCTATCCTTAAAATGGGATGCTCTTAAACTTGCCTGGCCTACTGCACAGGATAAGCCCCAAGGAAACACTGGCATGTCTGTGGCAGCCTTCTAAACTGTAAAGTACTCTTGGTGTGGGGGATTCACATGGTATCACATTCTTCATGGCCTGGCCGGCGCACAGCTACCTGGGAAGTTCTTGTGGGCTGGAACTGCAAACATGAATTAGCAACATTCAAAGTACCAGAATTTGATGCAATACACATTGCTTATTGCTAGACTGTTATATAACATCTTCATAATGATTCTGAAGGCACTTTGGGATCTCAGTGGCTGCATATCCCTTGTGACAAGTGTGCCATTTGTGAGGGGATAACAACTCACTATTATTGACGATGAGCTGTGTAGACACCTTCACAACTTTCCCATGAGGGGATCATTGTTACCCCTACATCACAGGTGTTTCTACGGTCAAGCTAGATTTCTGGAGGTCACCAGCTTGTAAGAGGTAGAGATCAGGTTAGAACTCAGATCTTCCTAACTCCAAAGCCTGAATTCAACTCCTTTTAATAATCCTTTTTGTTAAGGATTCCACATAAAAGTGAGATCATGCACTATTTTTTCTTTATATGTGTATTTCATTTAGCACAATGTTCTTCAGGACTAAATAGGGCAAATGTGACAAACAGCAGGGTCTCCTCCTTTTTTAAAGCTAACATTCTATTGTATCTATATACACCATGAATTCTTTATCCATTTTTCCACAGATGGACACCCAAGATATTTCCAGAATCCTTTAATAATGAAATTGGAGACGCCTCTACTGTCTTCCCTTTTAACTTAGCAAACTTTACTTGATTGAGTCCCAACCACACATACATCACAAGTCAATAAGAAAGGTGGAACAGCTCTTAGGAATAGCTATTAGGCAGCAATTAGGAACAGCTATTTTGCTAATACTGTAGCTGAAGGCAGATTAAACATATAAGAAAGATAAAAGTCATTGATTAGACCCTCTTCTCATCTCTCACATGCAGCTTAAATCCCCCTCCTGGAGTCATCTAGGGGTGAACATAGCTAAAAGCTAAAATATCTACTCTGTACCCTCACTGTATGTGGGGGTTTAAAACAAAACCTTAATATCAAAGTAAAAGATGAGATCAGCATTAAACAAGAATTTTTTTTAAATGATTAGTATTTTGTATATAGGAAAACAATTAAAAGCCAAGCTCCTTGACTTTGTTATCCTAAGAGTGCAGTTCCATTTGATGGAATTAGGAGACGTGAGGTTTAGTAGCCTGGGAATTGTTTCTCTCTTCACAGAGAGAAATGCAGGTTAGGCTGGGAAGCGATACCAGCTCTCACTCACCATTTCTGACAGCCTTCTGAGAACCTTCTCCAAACACTGTGCTCAGCAAGCTCCTTTCTTGTGGCTTGTGTCACCCATGTGTATGAACACCAGCTGAGAGAGCTGGGGAGGCAGGGTAAGAGGTGGCTCCGAGAGAGCCCTGGCCAAGCCATGTATGGTCAGGGGAGTAGCCAAGTCTTCAGCCTGTCCCTCGAGAAAGATGAGCTCCTGCTCTGTGGCTACTGCATATGGCCCTCGTCACCCCCCACTTTGTCTTCATTTTCCATGGTTTTACTTTCCATGCTGCTTCCTTGGCCACATCCCCATCTCAGCTGGCCTGAGAGCTTGGGGGCTTCTGCAGCCTGTAGTGCTTCGGAAACAATGGGTTACACAAGGCTGAGGCTGGCCACTCTGTCCATAGCTGACAGGGGCCCACATTAACCACATCCCTGACCAGGATGGGGTCAACACGTTACCAGCATCAACATTGGGGGTGCCTGGAGGAGGCTATGGGCCCCGTCCTGAGTTTGGGGCAGGGCTCCAGCTGCCACGGGGAACAGCAGGCTCACAGGTCAGCGAGCTGCCTGGTGGGAGTTCGGCCTCATCCCCTCTCTGTTCTCACCTTTTGAGTGGGGAGTCTCCCAGAGCTGGAGGAAGCCAAGGACACAGGCTTACAACTACTCTGTTAGGAGTTTGCTTCTTTAAGACAGCGAATGAGTAGCCACAAAACAACAGAACAAAACCAATAATTTGGTCATTTAAATAGAAATCACCATGAAATGAGCAAACGGGTGTGTCAGGAGAGAGAGAGTGCTTCAGATGACTCAGAGGGGGGATTTAGAGAGAGGACAGATCTGCACGGGTTGAGGGCACTGCAGGTGCCAGGCGCCACACGCTGGGGTACTCCCAGAGCCAGATGGAGGCGGAGGTGGCGCAGCTGGAGGCACACGGACAGGGAGTGACCCAGAGGGGGCTAAGGGAGAGTGAGTCCCAGCCCTTCAGATGTGGCAGGGCAGGGCAGGGTAAGATTTTCATTCTTAGAGCAACAGGAAACCTATCCGGGGTTTTCAGTGGGAGAGAGGCATGCTCTGATGGCTGGCGACACAGATCACCTTGGTGTCTCTGAGGAGCCTGGATTGCAGAGGAAGAGAGTCATCTCCTAGACTGGGATGGGTCCTCGGTAACATGCCTGGCATGGACGCTACACTCAACAGGGTCAATGTGCCCCTGCCTTGTGGGGCTTCTGGTTCCAGAGACTCCAGAGTGACAGCCCAAACTGAATCTACTAGTGCCAGAGTCACAGAAATAACATAGTTGAGAGACCTGTGTTTAAGCCACAGCTGCTCTACTAGAAGCTGTGTGGTCTTTGGCAAGTGAAATAACTTCTTTCAGCCTCAGTATCTTAATCTATAAAATGGGGTGACATACAGTAGGACCTCTGTGAATTGACCACCCAAGGGACTGCAATAAGCTGATCAACATACAAAGGTGTCAACATGAGGAACTGCTGTTGCGTACATGTGGTGTCTGTCTAGTCTATGAAAATTAGGTCAACTTAAGGAGGTGGTCAGTGTAGGAAGGTAGTCAGCTGTGGAGGTTCTACTGTAGTTTACAATGACTGGACTATTTAAATCAGCACAACTAGTACAAATTATGGTCCTAATTTGCTTGACAAGCACACCTGTACCAGAGAACTGGGCCAAAGAACTCCAGTTTACTGCCCCAGCATCCTCTGGTAAGGCTGTGTGCGGATGGACAGGGTCAGTGAGGTGCTTTTGACTCTCTCTGCTGTGTGCATTTATGATCACTGACTTGACCCCCAATAGACACATCAGCTTTTAAAGAGGCTTGCTGACATCTTTAGTCAAGGGGTGCCCCTGCCTAAGTATCTGTATCAGTCATGGTTCCCCAGCCACATCAAAACTGGACTCTGTTCAATGTTTTAGAAAGGGGAATTTATTGGGGGCATATAGTGGAACTTACAGAACAGAGGGCCAGGGAACCAGCTCTGGGAAGACAGAGGGAGGTTGCTCCCAAGGCTTCGGCAGCAGGACACTCTCCTTGCGGTATCCTTCCAGAAAAAGTAAGCACCCAAATTCTCCAGATCAGGAGATCTTTTGCCCCTGTGATCAGAACTGCATCCCCAGGAAGAGGATCTAGTTGGTCTAGCTTGGTTCATGTGCCCAGAGAGGACGTGTCACCTGGCAGACAGTCCCCATTGAGGGTTCCTCCAGTTCTACAAAATGAATTTGCCACTGTTACCTAAAGCAGAGGGAATGGATGAAATGAGACTCCTTTGGAAGCATTAGACCTAAGAATCGTATCCTTAGAAACCAGAGAAAGAATGCCCTTAGAGGGCGAAAAGTTGGGGTCTCCAATACTGAGATTCTCTGATCATTTATATTTTGCTATCTTTTAAACTTGTATAAGACCAGTTACACAGATGGCTTTCTAGGCAACATCTGGTCAGCTTAAAAAGCTGCCCATTCTAGATGATAGGTGGCTGTCTCAGCCTGTTCAGGATGCTATAACAGAACTCCACAGACTTGGGAGCTTATAAGTAACAGAAATGTATTTCTCACAATTTTGGAGGCTGGGAAATCCAAGATCAAGGAGCTGGCATATCCACTGCCTGATGAGAGCCTGCGTCTCTGTGTCCTCACATGGTAAAAGGGGTGACTCTCAGGGTCCTCTTTTATACGGCCACTAACCCCTTTCACAAAGGCTCATGAAAGGGCCCCCATGACCTAGCTGCCCCCCAGAGGCCCTACCACCACGTTTGGGGTTAAGATGTCACTATATCTATTTTGTAGGTACACAGACACTGTCTATAGCAATGGCTTTGTTCTAATTTTTAAAGATATTTATTGAAAATGTCAGTAATGAAGTAATGATGAAGTAAAATAAAACTTTAGAGCAAACAAAAGGATCCTGGTCATTTCTAACTATAAACGTCACACATGAGAGGCATTACTACCGCCTGCCAAATATTCTAGTCCACCTTGTTTTTAATAGGAAGCCCATTAGCATATGACTTGCTTTGCCCAATGAAATGTGAGTGGATGCAATATGTCACTTCCAGGCAATTTTAAGAGCCAGTGTGTACTTTGTCACCCTCTCTTTCCTCCTGCCATAAACCCAGCAACGCTGTAATGGTGCTGCTCTATCAGCCAGGTCCTCACAGAGGAAGATGTGGAAGAGCTTCCAGATAACCAGAAATGAACGCGTAGTGTGGACAAGAAATTATCTTTCTTAGGTAAAGGCCCTCAGATTTGGGGTGCGTGTTGCTGCGGCGTAAGCCAGCCTATGCTGACTAATGCTGAAGCATTCATCCTCTGGCACCACTGAAGTTCATCATTAGGTCCAGATGATGAACACTGACTGGGGATCCATGGCTAGCTAGCTGTATACATATATATGACCGATGACTGAAAATGGGCAAACAAATCTTTAAATCTTGAGACTCTATGTATGACACAAAACGACTGCATGTGTTAAGGGATTTTGCCTTGAGACCAATTGAAGTGTTGATAAAAGCATGGTTCTATACCATCCTTCTGTAATACAGGTGTCCACAAAGCTCTTGTGCAATTTAATAAATTGCACACGAACTCTGTGGACACCCTGTATAATCCACAACATTCCAAACATACCCCAAAGCCTCTTTATCTAGTCAACCTAAAAAGGGTGTCCTTTCTCATCCTTCTGTTCGGAATGACTGTCTATCAGTCAGAGTCCCTGCAGGAGTCAGGTGATACTCTCGATTCACCATATTGGAAAAGGGCTTATTAAAGGGATTATTTATAAAGGTCCCTGTTGGGGGTCATGCCCCAGGGGGTGTGGAGATCAGTAGTTTCTTATTACCACCCCAAGGCTGGAAGTGGCAAATGGAAGGTGGGGGTGGCTACCAGGGCCCAGAGAGAGAGGGAGCCACCTTATGAGAACTGGGAACTTTGGTCTTGCAGGTCAGATACAGTCCTCAGATGCGTGGCACGGCCAGGTGGAGAAGGGTGGATGGGAGCTGAGGGGCAAACGGAAGATGCCTACCACATCTGGAACTACTGCAGCAGCCATCTTCACAACTAGGTTATCAGATTTCCAGCTCGTTTTGGTCTAAGGAACAGGATAAGTTTGAAAGCCACTTTTAGCTTGGCTCATGACTTTCTGGGTCCAATAGTGAACTCTGCTCCGGATCTAGACACTTGGGTACTCAAAAAAGAGTAGAAGGCCACAGAGAAGGACCCCCTCTTTATATCTTCCCCACGCTCTTAGGGTGCAGGAGAAAATAATCATTAAGAGGACCCATCTTGTTTGAACCAGCAATACAAACCCAGAACGCATCCATAAATCCACATTCTTTAATGAAACCACCCTTTCTAAACAGAGACATATGTTACCTGCTCTCCACATTCTCTTTGAAACTGACATTGTTTCACAAAATGCAAAATTACACAAAATTAAAAATGCCCATATATTTATAGATAACACTTTAAATAGTTTTCTTTTTTTTTTTTGTAACGAAACCTTTTAGGCATTTGAGATTACTGTTCAGAATTCAGTCTACAGCTTTAAACACATCTGCTGAAGCCAAGGGTACATTTGTTCACAAACTGAATGCTAACAATACCAAGAATTATTTGAGAGTTATCAAATGCATCTGATCAATGGAAAATCCCAATATGAATCTGCTCATTAGCAAGATTTTATAAATTATGTAAAGAGGCTAAGCAATTTGTAATAGGAAACTTTAGAGGGAAATAGCAAAATAGAAATAGAAGGAATAATGAATTAATGAACAGCCTCACTTTCTCTGTTTGGGGAAATTTTACTGGCTAAAGTTAATTCCAGATTTTACCCCACCCTGTGATCCAGGTTCTAGCTTCTGCTAGAGCAGATTACATTAGAATTGGACCTGGCCTCACCCCAAATACTTCATCAGGCAGTTTGCTCTAAGATATTCCCTGAACTGAAGCTAGTCTTGCAGCTCTGTGTCATCCCCAAGGCTTGGCACCCAACTAAAGGACAAAGCAGGCTGGACTGCCCACCTTCCTCTACCTCCGTCCTCTGCTTTGAGGATGTGCATAGGTCACGTAGTGATTGAAATTGCTGAGGCAGGGGCCTGGGTCTGTCTCTTGTGACACCAGCCTTGAGGCTCTCTGCAGAACCCACACCATGCATAAATCCCCACAGCTTGTCTTTTCTGGGAACACATCACTCCCAGAAAGCCTAAAGAAAGGTTTTCATAAGGGTTGCATTGTTGCAAATTGGCCGCATGGTGACAGTTGCTGAAGCTGTGTGCTTCTGAAAAGATAGAAAGAGATAAAAAGAAGTATCACTGGGCCGTGCCTGTGGCTCAGTCAGTAGGGCGCCAGCCCCGTACACTGAGGGTGGCAGGTTCGAACCCAGCCCCGGCCAAACTGCAATAAAAATAGCCGGGCGTTGTGGCGGGTGCCTGTAGTCCCAGCTACTCGAGAGGCTGAGGCAAAGAATCGCCTAAGCCCAAGAGCTGGAAGTTGCTGTGAGCTGTAACGCCACAGCACTCCACCAAGGATGATAAAATGAGACTCTGTCTCTACAAAAAAAAAAAAAAAAAAAATGTCTCATTGTTTCACTGGGGCAGCAAATGCTGAGGCAGAGCCCACTGCATTTCTGATTCCCTCCCACTCCTCCATGGAAGTCATTACTCTCAGTTAGACCAGAGGTGGAAACTACAGAGCTTTCATTTCCTTGGAGAATGACCCTCAACAGCCACCTTATGTATCCTGATTTCAGTTCCTGCTCTGACAGACAAGATAAGACAAAATAAAACCTCAGAAAATACAAAACTCAGAGAAATGGAATCTGCCCTATCAGGCAGGTGAGATCTGAACCACGAGATAAGAAGCTCCATTTGGGGTATCAAAGCTCACCCTGGGCAGGATCTGCCATAGACCACAATGTGAGAATGGAGGCTGGACTTCAATCCAGGGCCAAGAACGTCCAGAACAGAGCTTGGGGACAGGACTGGCCAGTCCTGGAGAGCTGCACAGTAAAGCTATGACCAGTGGGCTGGCATATGTCACACTGCATCAATTAAGGCTTTGACAGCTGATAATTTACACACATACATATATACAGACATATATTATTATTAATTATAATACTTTGATTTTTTTCTGTTTTAAGGAAAAATATTTCCATGCATTTTTTTTTAATCTTTCTTTGTATTACTCTGGTTTTTACTCCCATCAATCATTTTAATTAGACAAAGTCCTCTGGTGGCATATTCTGATCTTTGAAAAATATAACATTTAACCTTTTACAAACAGTTTGTCTAAAATGATGTTGATTCACCCCAAAGGAATTCTGGGGCTTGGGAGCTCCCTTGGCTCTAGCCAAAAATACTCACATGCCACCCTGTGTTCAACACAAACCAAACAGGACTTACGGTTATGTAAACATTATTTTAAAATTATTCCAACATAAATACTCTTTTAAAGCTAACATACCACAGCTTTTAGCTCATAATGCCCATAGATGCCTTAATGAAATGCCATTCAAAACTACCTCACTGGTTAAATTATACCTTGAGGTGCTAAAATTATGTAAACATCATCTTCTACACTTCTCTAGAACAAGTGCCAAGTGTTGTGAATTCTGATTGCAAGTTGGTGATTGAGTACTACTTGATTGGACCAAAGTTACCAATGCACTCTCTTTAACTCAGCTGGTTGCAAGAAGCTAGTCACAAGCTGACTTGTCCCACAGAGGGATGATTCTTACATAACTTATAATTAACCAGTCTTCAACAGTGCCGACCCCACGAGGGACTTTAATTGCTCCCTCATGAGATGTCTTTGCACATCTTGTAAATGCAATTTGAATCGGTTGTCAAGTTCACTGCCACAAGTGCTTTCAAAGCAGGAAGAAGAAATGTTCTTTGAAGCCTGTGGAACCCCAAGCACAGGTAGAGTCAGCAAGTAGAGAGATATCAGCATGAGTCGGGTTGCTTTCTTCTAAGCAAACCAGACTTTTACCAGCAAACGTTCTGCTAAATTTATAGTGACCTCAAACTCCATGATCAATAGCATTGTAGCCAGAATCAAAAAGAACATTTTCTCCTCCTTGTTGGCCAAACATTTATGTACTTTCAACCAAATATATACCTCTAAGACTGGCTTTTTTTTTTTTTTTTTTTGAGGTTTTGAGAAAAATACTGTATGCTGATTTAGGGCAGAGTTGCAAGGTGCTATTGGTGTAAAAACATTCTTCAGTTCCTGTCTTTCCAGAACATTAGCATTATTTCTTCATGTGCAGGGCATCCTGGAACTTGGTACTGGTATATTGCGCGTGAAAGCCTTTCTTGTTGATGGTGTCGTCTGTGTGGAATCGAATCATTAGGGAATCCCCTGCAGAGTAGATTTCTTCTAATGGCTGAGGAAAGGAGAAAGGAAAACCAGAAAGACTTCAGCTGTGCTTAGAGTCTAAAATGAGGACGATAGGACAGGAGCTTATGTAAGGACATAGGATGGCTGATGTTGTCATGAGGTGGCCCTGGCCCCAGAGACTCTGAAGGGTATCAAAACAAGTTCCTTTTCAAAGGAAAGCATTGCAAATTCTGTTTTGGAGAGCTTCTATAGTCCCACTTTTCCATAGATGATTCCAGCTGCATAGTACATAGAGAATCTATTATTTGTTAAGTAGACAGGTGGCCCAGGGACTGTGATAAAAATGTCCAGATCTTTTCTCATGTAAACTTTACAGCAGCCTTCTAGGCCAGGTACTCTCCATTTCATAATTGAGGAAACGGAGACTCAAGTTCATGCACGTAGGCAGGGCCCGAGCTCAAGTCCTTTTGACTGTAAAGCATGTACCATGAATCACCCAGCTCTAGGGTTTTCATTGTGATGTGTCTCCTGGGAGACCAAAAACAAAGACCATTGTTCTCTGTCTTGTCCAAGGACAAAAAGTGGGGGAAAGCTTCTACATGTGCCTGAGAAGTTTTGCCGGGTGGTCTGTGAACGGGAGCCAGGTTCTGAGGATGCTGCCCAATTCCAGAGGAGCAAAACTGCTCAGAACTCTCCAAGGGGTTCCTCACCACAGACCCCACAGTTGGAAAGGCTTTATCAAAGGCAGTGCACTAGTTAAGTCACACTTTGTCATTCTTGCTTTTTTAGAAGTCAAGAGAAGATGACGGGGAATTATTCAAAGTCGTATTTATGCCAATTTGAGTTTCTGTTTAGCACAAGGAACACCAGTGACTCCGAAACATGGCCCATAGCAAAGAAGCCTGGGTGACCAGTCCTGCAGGCAAAGGAGCCCAATGGGCAGTGTCCAGCATGTACAGTACTGGCTGGTTCACATACTTGTGCTGAGCACCAGCTATGTGCCAGGCCCCATGCCAGGTGCTGGAGAAGCAGTGAACACAGAAGGCCTGCTCTGTCCTCAGAGGGTGGCCCTAGAAAGAGGCCATTATGAGAAAAGTGATAATGACTTTGAGCATAACTATTGCATATGTAGTGAGAAAAATAATTCATAATTTTCATAGGCATCTGGTTTTGCTTAGGGAGAGAATAGTGAACGTAGGGGATATACAAAAGCATAATTCAATAATAATTTAAAAGCCTGAAGGACAAATAAATATGAGGGAGGGAAAAATTCTTTGCGAATACATGGGGAACGTTCTAAAAGGAACAGTGCTGGCACACAGCTGACTTTAGCATGCGGCCGCACGGACTGGTCCCTGGCTGCCTCCAACCTCCCTCACAGCTCTCCGGTTCTCCATCCATCCAGCACAACCGGACTCCGGGCTGCCGCTCATGGTGGCAGGGGCGGCCAGCACTCCACCCGCGTGTGTCCGACGCTGCAACTCGGGCTCTGAATCCTCCTGCTTTGCCCCCACCCCCAACCTCACCCCGCGTCCCCGGACTCACCCCAGAGCCGCAGAAGCGGCCCAGCCTGGGCGCTGAGCTGTCGTAGCCGTCGTAGGCTTCCATGTAGTCGTAGCCGCACTCGGCCTCCTCCTCCACCTCGAAGGTCCGGAAGATCAGCTCCACGCCGAAGCCGTCCTCTGCCACGATCACCCAGTCGCAGCGGGCCTGGCTGGGGTAGTTGTTGTCCCCAAACTGGGCATGGGAATAGAGCTCTTTGGTCTGCACTTCAGCCTTCAGCCTGCCTCCGCACTCTGGAGCAGAGAGAGAAGCCTGCTGCCCCTCTGCCGGCACCCACGGCCACCCCACCGCGTCCCGGCAGCTCTCTCTGCAAAGCCTGGTGCGCGCCCTGCGGGAGAGGCCGGGCAAACTCTCACCCCATTCTACAGAGGAGTAAACAGAGGCCCCTGGCTCTGAGGTCAGAGCTCCCTGGTGGCGGGGCTCCAACGCGGCTTGTGGAAGCCAAGTCCACTTTTCTCCACTTGGGCCACACAAGACCTCTGGGAACACCTGAGCATGCAACTGATAAGAGCTGGCTGCTTCCCCAGCCCTCCTCCCAGCCCCCCACCTTTTCCAGTCAGGGAGACATGGAGCCAATGGATGGTTTCCCTGACAGGGCGCTGAGATGTGGCTGGATCTTTACCACTTCACTCCCTAGAGGTGCTGGAAGCATCTGAGAAGGGCTCAGGCCCACCTGGCGGGCTTACTGTAATTTATAATTTCGGCCAACAGAGGGCGATAAAAGCACATTAGAACTGCAGGTCCTCTCTCAGCCTGGAAATCTCAGGGTCTACCTGGCTGGCTCTTGCATCTCTAATACTGACTATAGGACAACAGATAAGCTGCTCATCAGCCTGTAAGCTTTTATTCTGTAGCCTTTGCTTCTGGCATCTTACTAAGACAGCAGCCTGGGTCCTATGTATATGTTTATGTATGTATGAGTATATACTATACATATGCACATATATAGACATACATACAATGTCTTGACCACTTGAGTTCACACTAAATAAAATGAGACTTATTAGACTTATTTCTGCCCCAGAAATTCTGGAGGCAGAGTCCTATACAACCCATCTCCAGTGTGCTGCCAGCCCCCAAGCTCACCCTGGAGTGTATTCTGTGCCATCTGGTCCTAACACTCCCCAGCCCTGCTGGAGAGCCTGCCCCTGCTTGGCCCAGACTACCCTACTGCCCACTCTGAATCCCACCTTTGCTTGGGCTCAGAATTTCTTCCAGCTCCAACCTGTCATCGGGAAATTTCAAATTCCTGAGATACAGGTAGCAATGAAATAAGCGAGCACCTAGAGACCTATGTTCCTGGTCTTTGCAGGGACAAGTGGCAAAATCACCTGTCAACAGCTCTTAAACTTCTCCAGGGAAAGCTGAGATTCCCTCAAAGAGCGTGAGAGGGCTCCATAAACCACAAAGTATTTTCTTCTAAGAATGAGCAAGTGAAAATGCCTACAGATGCTGGCTGCCATTTTTCTTAAACTAATGCACAGGTTCTGACTCTGAAAAAAAATTGCAAGGGAGGGGCTGCTAAAAGTATCCAGGGTCCCATGACCATGATCTCAGACTCAGCATCACAGGAGTAGAGTAGGACGTAGCAGCCACTAGCTCTGCCAAAAAGACACAATCTACTGCCAGAATCAAAAGGTCAAATTTGCTGCCATGGGCTCCAGTCCCTGGTGGTAACATTTTAATGAGCAGAGCCAATTTTATTACTGACTTTCTTATATTTAACGAAGTAGGTAATCTAAGTTAAAAGCATATACATGGGCTCGGTGCCTGTGGCTCAACGGGCTAAGGTGCCAGCCACGTACACCTGAGGTCGCGGGTTCAAATCCAGCCCGGACCTGCCAAACAACAATGCTGGCTGCAACCAAAAAATGGCCGGGCGTTGTGGCGGGTGCCTGTAGTCCCAGCTACTTGGGAGGCGGAGGTAGGAGACTCGCTTGAGCCCAGGAATTGGAGGTTGCTGTGAGCTGTGATGCCACGGCACTCTACCCAAGGTGACAGCTTGAGGCTCTGTCTCAAAAAAAAAAAAAAGCATATACGTGTTCCTTCAAAGGACCCAGTAGAGATATATACATTTTGAGTGGAGGAAAAAATAATAGGGAACAGAAACATTTTTTGTTTTCCAGAACTGGTCCTTAGAGCGATAAAAGGGCTACTCTCCACCATTCAGCTCCCAGACATTTGGATTTTATAGACCAAGGCAAATACATTTTTAAAAGGGAGGAAGTAAAGGAGTAAGGGAGGAAAGAAATGGGGCATGAGCAAAGGGGTGCCCACTTCAATTTTTGTTATTTAAGGAGATCAAAAGAAAACAGCCCTTCTCCTTAAGGTTGCTGATGTTTTAACAGGGAGATTTTATCCTGTACCTTCCTGCCCTCTCACTCTCTCTTCCCCTCCCCCAAATAGAATACAAGGCACACCTATCCCCGCCTTCACCACCTCTGCCTCCTGCCCAGGTGTTCATCAGTAGGAGACCAGTACCCTGGCCCCAAATACCTGTGCTGTGCACAGCCTGGAAGCCTTTCCTCTGCACCGAGGCGTCTGAATAAAACCTGAGAAACAGGCTGCTGCCGGAAGCCACCATGGGGTCTGGTTTCTTGCTGCCGCAGAAACGGCCCAGGATAGGGGCCAGGCTGTCAGGCCCGTCGTACATTTCCAGGTGGTCATAGGCACATTCCTGGTGCTGCTCCATCTCAAACTCATTAAAGGCCTATGAGTAGAAAAGCAGTAAGTAAGGTGGTGGGACCACCTCCCGGGGACAGTGTAGGGGTGGTGTGGCCATGATGACGTCGGGGACATGTGGCCCCCAGAACAACCCTGCAAGGTAGTCACATGAGCTATTGCTTCTATGATCACTTTGCAAATGAGACAGTGGGGATTCAGAGAGTTAAAATGCTTGCTGACATTTTGACAGCCCAAATCTGCCTTCCTTCCATTCTATCCCACAGCCTCTGTCTCCCTCTGTATTAAGAGCCAGCAATGGCCAAGTGCTCACTCTGTGCTGGCAGCTGCTTTAAGTGCCTTACAAGTATTGCCTCATTTAAACTTCACACCCTGAGCATATGTCTAATCCCCACTTTACAAAGAGGAAACTGAGGCACAAATATGTCAGATGACTTGCCCAAGGACACACACTGGTGGAGTTGGGTGGTAGCCCAGCCCCTCTGGCTTCTGAGACCCTGTGGACCTGTGCTGTCCACTATACCACCCTTCTGTGCAAATGGTATCATAGGTGAGGCTTTGCAAAGCACACGCCACACTCATGTCAGCATGCTTGTGGTGGCCGACATTTGTCAGCTGTTTTTTCCATGCCAAGTATTTAGGGGCATTTTCTCATTTACTCCTGGTAATGCTGTCAGAGAAGAGCTATTATTGTTCCCAACATGCAGAAGAGGACGGTCAGTCTTAGAGACGTTCGCTGACTTGCCCAAGTTCATGCAGCTGAGACAGATGAAGCTGAGCTTTACCCCAGCCAGACTTCTCTGCCCACGCTGCTAACTGTCACCAGGGTATGCTGCCTCCTTCCCTCCTGTTCCCCAGTACTGTATCCAGCTCCAGGAGACAGGCTTTTCAAGCACCCAAATATAGGCTTCTCAGGTGCTGGGTAGGTGACTGATGTAACCCATGGTAGCAAAGGAGATGAGACAAGGTGAGTGGGGACAGTGTTAAATGAAGCCTTGGTCCTAATGACAGAGCAGGGAGAGAGGACATTAGTTGGAGGTGGGGAGGTCTCAATTCAAAAGAGGGAGGCTGGGGAGGCAAAGATGGAGGTGGAAGGGGAAACAGAGGGACCAGGGCAGTGCAAGCTGTCACGAGAATGCCCAACACACCCGAAATGGGCAAAGCTCTCATGCCTATGGGGAAGGAGCTCTGGAGCTAGGGTGACAGAAAGACACACTGAGCAGGAGTAGGAAGGGGAGACCAGGGGCATGGGGTGCCCCGTCGCTGTCCCCATGCAGGGAAACACAAGCTTTCTTGATTATTCAACACATGTCCTATGGTAGATGGAGCATGGTCAGTATATCCACCATCCTCCTCCCAAGGAAACGCCCTCCAGAAACTTAAAGTGAATGCTTGCCAGCATGAAGGCTGTGCTCCCCTATCTCCTGGGCGCCACGCCCTCACCGTCCAAAGAGACTGATGGTGCCATTGCGAACATGTTCCAGCAGAGGGCAGTCTTGGAGAAGGAGTGCCTTTCCTTACTGTGCTCTCTAATCCACCCTCACCCACATTCAAGGCTGTCCAACCCTTCCAGGATAGCAGCTTCTAGCAGAGCAGCAACTCCCCCCAGGGCAGCCCATGCTTATGAGGTGCCGGCTGTGGTAGGGGCCTTGTCTCCTGCACCCCTCCATGCCCCAGAAGCCCATTCACATGCTGTGCTTCTCACTCGTGGTTCTCACCATAAACACCCTGGCGAGTCCCTGCACATCCTCCGTGCATCGCCAGTCTCCTCTCCTTTGTTCTCTTCCATTCTCCCTGAACTAGGTCCATAATCCACAGGGCCAGTCCTATCCCGTCCATAGTCAGAACAACCCATTTGAAAAAATGTTTGTCTGTCTGGAGTACAAGTTCTCCAGCAGGCAAGACGGTTTGTTTCATTTTCCTGCATCTGGGAGTCCCTGGGGACTGAGAAATGAGACATATACAAGAGACTCATTTCTCCTTTGAAGTAACTGAGCGTGGCGTACAGACCACACATCACATAGGTGACTTTAGATAAAGACTTGGAGAATGATTTTTTTATGGCCAGGTGCAGTGGCTCACACCTATAATCCTAGCACTCTGGGAGGCCAAGGCACAAGAATCCTGTGAGCTCAGGAGTTCAAGACCAGCCTGAGCAAGAGCAAGACCCTGTCTCTACAAAATATAGGGAAAAAATTAGCGAGGTGTGGTTGTGAGTGCCTTGTAGTTTCAGCTACTCAGGAGGCTGAGGCAAGAGGATGACTTGGACCCAGGACTTTGAGGTTACTATGAGCTATCAATATGAGGACAATGACACCACTGCACTCTAGCTGGAGCAACAAAGAGTGTCTCAAAAAAAAAACAGAGAGTGGTTTTTTTTTATATTTAAGAGAGAATTAAAGAACTTAGTTTCCTATTGCTAACAGGAAAAAAATGTGACTCGTAAAATATGACTAATAAGATTCCTTTAGAGTAGTTTGAGTATGAAAAAGATATATTTTCTATGTGCATAAATGCTCATGATTGTTTGTGCATAGAAATTTTCTGGAAGGATCATAAGAAAATATTCAAAGTAGTTATTTCTAGAGTGAGAATAAGGGATCTGGGGACTTTCGATTTCCACTTTCCAACCTTCTATACTGGCTACATTTTTTTTTAAATCTTGAAACCAAATTGTCTTGTAAAAATTAAAACCAGAATCTCAAACAGCGCTGCATGTCTGTGCATGATGCCGGCTCATCCCGGAATCACCGTGAACAGGTGTCTTTGCTAGAGCTTTTGATCACTCTCTCTTTTAATCTGCACACCAGCCCCTGGGGGAGGCTGCATTAGCATCCCCACTTTCCAGATAAGGAAACTGAGGCCTAGAAATGTGAAGTAAATCCTTTTAAGTTTCAGAACTGGGAATTGGCAGAACAGAGAGTTGAACCCATGTCTGTATGTTGCCAAAATCCATGTTCTCAATAAACTACAAAAATGACTCACAAGTTTCACCCTGTGGCCGGCAGTTGAAGAGATGTTCCAGGTACACTCCCTCCGGCTGGGGTATTTGTCAGGCCAGTTGGGGCTCGCCAGGGTGCCCTCTGCAGTGCTGATCTTGTGTGCACAGCCAGCTGGGGGGTGAGGGGGGCACACAGACAGACAGAATTCACTTGTGGCAGCACCAAAGGCATTCTAGGGGAGACTCCTCCCCCTTCCTTAACTCTCAGGGTCATTATCCAGCATGTGGTTGGGATCAGCCTGAATCGAGTGCCCCCTGGCAAGGAGATATTCACAGAAGTACACCTGAACTGGCTTTTCTGCCTTCCTGGCTATCATCTTTCTTACTCTTTCTCATTACTATTACATTGCGGTCATTGCCACAAATATCGCAAAGTTGGTTAAGTTAAGAGCACAAGCCTTGGGGGCAGATGGACCTCAATTCAAGTCCCAGTTCCACCACATCCAATCAGTGGCACTCTGGGCACTCATGTAAGCTAGGTAAGCTTTGGCATCCTTGTTCGTAAAAGCACGCCCACCTCGTAGGACTGATATGTGGATTAAATGAGATAGTTCATGGGAAAGGCTTAGTGAGGGCAAGGCCCATAGAATGTGGTCAGTTCATGCTGGCTACCATCATGCCTCTGTCTATGCCAGGGCTGTCCAACCTTTTTTCTTTTCCTCCTCACATTGGAAAACTAAGAGCTGTCTTGGGCCACACAGTAAATACACAAACACTGATGAAAGCTGATTAGCAAAAAAAAACAAACAACAAAAAAAACCCTGTCCATGCATACTTTTTGTGATACCTGACACCAGAAATACAAAAAAGTCCTCGCAAAATCAGCATGCAGCCTGTGGTCAGACACCCCTGCTCTACACATTTCTTCTAGTTTCCCAAAATAGTTTTGTATAGAATCTACCAAGTTTGTCCTGGTTGCAGTGCCAGGAGTGGGCCCATTGTCTTGGACAACAGTTGGCATCTGTCTTCCTCTGTTGTCAGTATTTTCCATGCATCCTCCCATGTAGTCCTTCCCACTTTCCAAAAAGAAAATAGGTTTAGAGAGGGTAAGCCCCTTGCTGGAAAGGAGTGGAGCCAGGACTCTAACTGGCTGCCTGTTTGACTAATGCTGTAACTGACAAGCGAGCACACTGAACTGTGTAATGACCAGCACCAGCCAAGTCTCTTGAACCCAAACTATTTATCTAAGAGAAGGGGCGTGTGTCTTCCACGCCTTCCCCAACCCTTGATTTTCTTTGCAGGGCTCTGTGGCTTGGGCCACGGCGTGGGGGCCCTATCTCAGATTCTCAGACGTCACTGAGCAGGGTAAGAACAGGTGGAAGGTTTTTTCCAGAATGACTGGCTATTAAAAGCCATCTGGCCCTGAAGAACTCCTAGTAGTAAATGGAGCAGGGGGGAGAGTTTTCCCCCAATTCTGTTTTCCTATGAGACCTGCATCTGGTAAACGGTATGCAGGTTGGCTGATCTCTATTGACATTTGAACGCGTAATATGCGTCAGACTCTGAAATACTTTCTGGGCATTCTTTTAATCCCCACGAAGACTTTTAAAAGAAGGCATGTTTAGCCTCTTTTTAACAGAAGAGGAAACTGAGGCCCAGAGAGGTTAAGAAACTAGCCCAAAGTCACACAGCTAGTGAATGGCAAAGCCAAGATTTAGACGTGGGTACTCTTTCCTGGAGCCTGCAGGCTTAACAATTTTCCATTAATAACTCAACCTGGAGCCCCAGAGGCCCCCAGGTGCCTCCAGAAAGAACAGGATGCCTTGGGGCAGCAGTTCTCAACCTGTGGGTCATGACCTCTTTGTAACAATGAAAATCCATCCTGCATTTCAGATATTTACATTATGATTCACAACAGTAGCAAAATTACAGTTATGAAGTAGCAACGAAAATAATTTTATGGTTGGGGGTCGCCACAACATGAGGTATTAAAGGGTTGCGGCATTAGGAGGCATTAGGAAGGTTGAGAACCACTGCCCTGGGGGAAACTGCTGTCCAGCAGGGGGGCCAAAGGGAGTCTCCAGAGGAGGAACACAGAGGCTGAACCCCCCTGCTCAGGGGTCCCAGCCTGGTGGCCCGTGGCAGCCGGTGGCAGGGCTCCTCAGCCACCTGCCCCGAGGCACACTCACACAAGCACGCACACAAGGGGTGTGGGGTCACAGCAGTCCACAGATGTCCAGCCTCACCCTCTTTACAGTCACGTCCATTGTCATGGAGCCGGTAGCCATTCCTGCAGCGGCACAGGTAGCTCCCAAATGTGTTGACGCACTCGTGCTGACATCCGCCGTTGTCCTCGGCACACTCATCCTTGTCTGGGGAGATCAAGGGACTCTCCTAAGAGGAAGCACCAACTTGGGCACGTCCCTTGCAGCTCAGAACCTTGCTCAGAAGTGGCCTCTTCCAGGTAGCCTTCATGATTGCGACCCTGCCCTGATTACGCCCTTGTCGGCAGGTAATCACCTCAGTTTTCAAATAAGAAAATAGGTTTAGAGAGGGTGTCACTTGGCCCATCATCCTAAAGCACTCTAATGTATACACATTCTGTGCCCTGCTTCCTGCCCCACATGAGAAGCTCCCTGAAGGACAGGCTACTGTTAGTAATGATAATAACAACGATAAAAATAATTGCCACTATTGCGTATTGACTATGGTAGCGGTTCTCAACCTGTGGGTCGTGACCCCTTTGGGGGTTGAACAACTTTTTCACAGGGGTCACCTAAGACCATCCTGCATATCAGATATTTACATTATGAGTCATAACAGTAGCAAAATTACAGTTATGAAGTAGCAACGAAAATCATTTTATGGTTGGGGGTCACCACAACATGAGGAACTGTATTAAAGGGTCACAGTATTAGGAAGGTTGAGAACCACTGGACTATGGGATAGGCACTGCCCCAGGCACTTTCTATATATTCTCTAAGTTAATTCCTACCCAGTGTTAGGAGGGAGATACCTTTATGCCCATTTTACAGGTAAGGAAACTGAGGCGGAGAATGGCTAATATGCCCAGGGTCTCTCAGTGACCAAGAGGCTTGTGTGGCTGAAATGGAGAACTGGACTCCTGCCCTTTGACTCTACACCACCTCCTGCATCGGGGCAGGTAAGTGTGTGGGCTGCAGGCTGACCATGAGGGCTAGCCCTTCTCCACCCCTGCCAGTGCTGTGGCCGTGGGCAGTTCCTGACCTCTGCGGCTCAGTTGCCTCACCTGTGAAATGGAGACAGTTATGGTATCCTTACTTCATTGGGTTGTTGGGAGGCCTAAATGAATTCGCAAAGGTAAAGTGCTTAGCACAGCATCTAGCCCACAGCAAGTATGGCTCTTAGAATACTTATGATGTATGAACTCCAGGTTGGCTCTTGTCATCCTGCGGTTCTGTGGCTCCAGCTGACACGTGTGCAGCCCCTGCTAAGCCAGTAGTAACTAAAATCAATCTCCCTGCTGCCTCTGCCCCCCACAACCCCCGCCAATGACTTCAGGGCTCAGTCCTATCTCCCTCCGCTCTCTACACCTTCTCGCCCTCTGAGGTTAACACTGTAGTATTTTAGCTTCATCCATTTATTTCATGAGGACAACTAAGTACCCTTCCAAAACTCTTAAAGCAGTGGTTCTCAGCCTTCCTAATGCCGCGACCCTTTAATACAGTTCCTCGTATTGTGGTGACCCCCAACCATAAAATTATTTTCTTTGCTACTTCATAACTGTAATTTTGCTACTGTTATGAATTATAATGTAAATATCTGATATGCAGGATGGTCTTAGGCGACCCCTGTGAAAGGGCTCCCAAAGGAGTCACGACCCACAGGTTGAGAACTGCTGCCTTAAAGAAGACAGAAGCCAGCCAGCTGCCTCCTGCCCTGGCCATGAAGCACTTCTCTCCCTGCCTTCCTCCCAAGTCCTCCTGCAGGTGACACGCAGCTCCTCTCCCTGATCCGACCATCTCCTTTGCTCTTCGGTCTCAGCTGCAGTCGGGCAGTCGGCCCCTCCTGAAAGCCCTCCCAGTCCCTGCTCTGAGGAGGCTCCTGCCCCACCCTGTCCCCTGGCCCAATAGCTGCTTGGCCCCTCAGCTTCACACTCCTGACCTGGCTTTGGCAGTTAAACTTTTAGGCCTCCCCTGCTAAGGACACTGCAAAAGGTCCCACTTCCTGTTCCATCAGGTCCTGACTCTTCTCCCCAGCATTCAAGGCCCTTCAGAACTGGCCCTGTCCCTCGTGGCCCATCTCATGCCCTTGGCTTCCCAGAATGGGTCTGGGCTTCTGCAGTGACCCAGGCTGGGCCACCTCTGTATTGTCTGTGCTCAGTAGAGACCCCAAACCGGTGAGCACACTGCCTCCCCTTCTTGGGACCTTGATTGCCTTCTCTATGTCATCCTCTCTCTACCGCCACACCTTTCTGTCCCTTAAGACCTGGCTCAGACCACCCTGAAGCCCCTGAAAAGGCTTCACTCTCTCCTCCAGGTGTTAGTCCTTGTGGCACTGGCCTGCCCCACGGTGCCCCAGGCTGGGACTTGGCAGGGTGTGTGTCCCTGGGCTCCCCGGCCAGGGTATGAGCTCACCACTGCCAGGGCACCTCCCTGGAAGCTCTCCTGAGCCCCATACTGTGCAGAGCCCAGTAAAACACAACTTTTTCAATGGGACACCACAAAACCATCACAGAGACAGAACTCTGGGCATCTATAAAATAAAGAAATAATTGGGCTGTTTCTATATTCAGCACAGAGACCATAAAGGTAACCAAAACACCTGCTCTTAAACAGTTCTCACCCTAATGGGATGTGACAAGCGGGACCTGCTACACAATTTGCAGGGCTCGGTGCAAGATGGTGCAAAATGAACATGAGGGTCATTTGCTAAAAACCTACTACCAATTTCATGATGAGAACAGGAGCCTCAAACCAAGCGTGGGCCTTCCAGGTGCAGTCCCTGAGGTATTGCACAGGCCGTACACTCGCAGTGCCAGCTCTGGAGACAAGAGCCCTGACTGAGGAGAGGTAGACAGTGCTGTGGGAACACTAATGAAAGAACAATTAATGTGCTAACAGGGTGCCGTGGTTTGAGCGTGTCCCCCAAAACCCATGTGTTGGAAACTTGATCTCCTGGGCAACAGCGTTGAGGGGTGGGGTCTTTAGGAGAAGATTTGGTCACGAGGGTTCAGTATCCCTGGGTGAGGTCCTTGTAAAGGATGAGGTTGGCCCCTCCTTGTTCTTGTCACCCATGTGATGCCTTCCACCTCGTTGTGACACAGCCACTTGTGGCCCTTGATCTTGGACTTCCCAGCCTCCAGACCCATGAGCTAAATCATTTCTGTTCATTATCACTTTGTGCAGTCTGTGGCATTCTGTCATAGCACTGCACAATGGACCCAGACAGAGGGATACGAGCAAACCAGGGAAAGCTACAGAAAGTGGCACTTTCGACCTTCAAGTCAAAGCAGGTGCTTTCTAAGTGGGAAAGATTGAAGGATATTCCAAGGAGAGGGAGCAGGAGGTCAGAAGAGAGAACAGAGGGTAGGAGAGTGCAGGAGTGTAGAATGATGGCACCGGAGGCAGGGGCAGGGGAGTCATGAGAGATCTGAGCACAGGGCACCTGCAGAGGCAAAGTGCCTGGCAGGACAGAGGGGAGACAGCATCTAGCACCAGATACCATGCCCAGGGGAATGGGCTTCTTCCTCCAGCTGCTGTGGCTCACAGCCTTCAGTTTCAGATCGGGACTGATGTGTGGCTGTAAAGAGTTGAATAGTGTCTGCCCCAAATTCATGGTTACCTGGAACCTCAGAATGTTTTCTTATTTGGAAACTAGGTCTTTGCAGAAGTATACAGGGTCTTGGGATGGAAGCATCCTGGACTGAGAACCCGCCTTAGTTCCAATGGCTGGAATCCTTCCAAGAAGAAGACAGGGACACAGAGAGGCAAGAGAAGGCGGAGACAGAGAGGGGGGTGGTGCCGCAGCAGGCGGAGAAAGCTAGGATTGTGGGGAGACACACCCCAAACACGGAAGGCACCAGGGAGGATCCTTCCCTAGAGCCTTCGGAGGGGGCGAGGTGGCCCTGCTCACCCTGGGTTTCAGACTTCTGGCCCCTAGAACTGTCAGAGAATGAGCTTCTATTGTTTTAAGACAACCAATTTGTGGTAATTTGTTACAGCAGCTCGGG
Source organism: Perodicticus potto (assembly GCA_963574655.1). NCBI lineage: Eukaryota > Metazoa > Chordata > Mammalia > Primates > Lorisidae > Perodicticus > Perodicticus potto. Next base: position 101,622 of record CAUYRH010093475.1, read on the forward strand.
AAACTAACACAGCTAGTAATAAAAACAAAGCTCTGGATCTAGGCAAGCACCCTCCAAGCAGCCACACCAGGAGGGCAGCGGGCAGAGCCGCCTCACCCCCCTTGTGTGGGCTTCACCTCCCAACCCATGTACCTGAGAAGAAGTGGGCCCTGAAGCCACGTTTGGACACAGTGTTGTCAGACTTGAACTCCACACGCATGTTGTTGCTCTGCGAGGTAATGACCTCGGGCGTCTCAGAGCCACAGAACTTGCCTTGCAGGCTGCCATCAGGGGACAGGCCACTGCGCACCTCCACGAAGTCGTATTTACAGACCTGCAAGGGGGTACAGAGGAGAGAAGCCCAGGCTTCATACCTACCCAGAGCGCCCAGTGCACTGCTGCACCTTCCTGTGAGCTACACCCCTTCCTGACTCCTGCTGTGCTCCCAAGGGTGACAGGGGAACCCAGCCTTCCACCTGGACTTCAAAACCTGCATTCCCACAACTGTAGTCGCACGTTCAGTTTACATACTGGGCTTCTACATGAACTTTTGTTTCTGCTGGAAGAAGACCAAGAAGGCAAGAGGAGAGAGCAGTAAGGGGAGGAGGAAAAGTCTGCAAACCACTGACAGAATCCAGCTGCATCATATTTTCATGCGGAGAAACAAGCTCAGAAAAGGAGAGCCATCCATCTGAAGTGATGCAGCTCGGCGGCAGTGCAGCCAGGACTAGAACCCACGTTCCCTGGTGCTGCAATGATTTTTCTCAAAAAGAACTTAAATGCTAAGCATTCTGATTAATTGCTTTCAAGGATTGCTTTTTCCATGCGATATTCATTTTGGGGTAAGCCCCTCATTGGCACCGGGACCTCTGGGCGTTGGAGTCATTGGCATTGGGGTCTTTTTTCAGTAGCCAAAAGTCCTGGCTGGTCAGCTCAGAGCCAAGCCTGGAACTTGGAGGGGTCAGGAGAGGTGTGGAGAAGGACCTATGTGCCCTGGGGGTCCTGCCAGCCCAAGGTGCAGGCGGAGGCACCCCTGACCAGCACTCTGGCTGTAGGGCACTGCCTGGGCCTCAACTAGCCACTGCCCAAGAGGGGAAACCGGCCATCTGTAGCACCCCTTACCCTAGCTGATCCTCAGCCCTCCAGTCTGCTCAGCTGGACATCAACCCCTGATTTGCACCCCGAGGCGCACACACCAGTGTGCACCTGCCTCCTCCCCTCTTGTCCCGATTCACCTTGGATTTATCAATAACAAGTGGCCACAGGTGCTCTAGCTGCAGAGGACAAGCAGCTGAAACTACTGGATAAAACAGTCCCCCAGATCCTTCCCAGCTAATCTCCCACGCCTCTCGTAAGCGCCAACACAAGCTTCTCCCTGAGTCTCATCTTAACACAATCCCCAACCAATTAGAGCACAGGCACGCACATCGCTGCCTTCCAGTTCAAACGCTTCAAACTGCAGGGAGATCCGGTACTGGACGGGGGCCACCACCTGCCAGACGCAGTTTTTGTTTGTGGGATACTCCTTCGGCCACCCAGGGCTGGTGATGGTCCCATTCAACTTGGTAATGAAACCGCCACAGGCCACTGCACGGGGGAAACAGAAACAAGATTCATGTGGTTTTAGTTCCAAGTGGCTGCAATTTCCCACAAGTGGCAATAAGCCCTGCTGTTCTGTAATAACGACAACAACAAAAAAGTTCGACCGTCTGAACTGATTAATCCCGTGTCCTTTATCCTAGTCTAATAATTCCAGCAGGAGATTTGGAAGGACGACCCTGGGGACCAGTCTTCACTGATTTTTTTTAAAAATAATGATGATGCCTTTGTGTTTTCCTATCACCCAGTGGTATAGTTGAGGACTCTGTTTCTAGGAGAATTAGGAATGTTTGCAGCAAGCTAGTCACTGTTGCCGGCTTCCACGAATGAGCAGATTTGTGCAGGTGGGCAAAGAAAATGAGCCAGGTGGAAATGGAGTGAACAAAATGTGCTATCGGTGCAGTTTTTCTTTGCTTTTATTTTCTGCCTTAATAATCATGTAAATTTTATGTAATCACAGAAGAAAATAAATCATAACCCTGATTTTAGTTTCTAGGGCAGAGTCCATGTCATTTTTGGCAGTTTGCTCGCATTTGTAACAGTTATGAAGTGGTTGCTCCCTCTGGGAAGTGGGTGGATCTTCCCCCCCAGCTGCCCTGCCTCTGCTCTGCTTCCCCAGCCCCTCTCATTGCAGCAAGGCAGGCCCCACACCAACCTTCACATGTCTTTTTATCGGCACCCAGCTCGTAGCCAGGGTCACAGGTGCACTTGTAGCTGCCCAGTGTGTTCACACAGCGATGCTCACACCCGCCGTGATCTGGCCAGGAGCACTCATCCACCTCTGTTAGGGAGGTAACAACAGGCACATGGTCACATAGCTATCTGGTCTGTTCCCCAAGGCCTCCACATCCAGGGGTCCCAGCTAGTGTGCTCTAAGAACAAGAGTGACTCCTGGCTTGGCGCCTGTAGCTCAGTGGCTAGGGCGCCAGCCATATGCACCGGGGCTGGCAGGTTCAAGCCTGGCCCAGGCCTGCCAAACAGCAATGATAACAACAACAACAAAAAGCCGGGCATTGTGGCAGGCGCCTATAGTCCCAGCTATTTGGGAGGCTGAGGCAAAAGAATCGCTTAAGCCCAAGAGTGTGAGGTGGCTGTGAGCTATGACACCACAGCACTCTTCCAAGGGCGACATAGTGAGACTCTGTCTCAAAGAAAAAAAAAAGAGTGACTCCTGGAGGCCACTTCCCAAGGATCTGCATGCCCACAGGGGAAAAATTGGCAACAGCAATGGTGAAGGGCAGGACCCTAGCAACACAAGCAAGGACCACCTGTCAGGCAGAGCAGGGCTGCTTGAGAGGCCTCAGACCTGGGAAACTGAGTTCTGTGAGCTGTTCAGTCAGCAGTATTCATTTGAGGTCTTGAAAAATCTCACAAGGTTCCGTACCGAAGACTTCATCAATTTTAATGCCATGGAATTGGGGATTCTCCCCTATAATGCAACTTCTCAGAGACATTAAATAAAGGCTAAAGACAGAAGGGCATGTTGCTAAATGAAGATGTGTAATATTCTCTGCTAGTTAGCATTTTCTATAAATACCCTTACGGGCGTGCACAGGGAGATCTACAGGGTTACAGAAAACACTGGGCCTGAGGTTAGCCAGCGCTCCTGGGAGAAACTGCAGGAGAGGTCATGACCAGGCTGAGCTAGAAGGGGGCTCTGATGAGTGACTAGTGATGCATCTGAAGCAATTTAAGAATGGCACAAAGGATGCCATGGGTGCTGTCCAGAGGAAAAGCACGGGAGTCAGTGAAGACTCTTCCCAGACACTTTAGCCCACATGCCACTGCAGAAAAGCCCTAGCATTGGGCATCTCTAAGAAGAGTATTAGAAGTAAAAGGGCAACTATTCCTGTTTGTTGCCAAGCCACGGCCAGTCTGGCCCTGAGAGGATCCAGGGTGTGGCCTGACAGAGGAGTTTGGTGAAAGGACAACTAAATCCTGACACGTCTTTTTCAAAAAAGTCCAGCTAGGAAGAAGAAAGGAGGGGGCAGGGGTGAGAAGGAGAGTACCGGCCTGCGGCACCCTGGATGGCAAGAACAAAGCAAGTACGGATTATTCACCAAATCTTGAAAGACTACATTGCACAAAAATTAAAAGAAATCAGGACATCTGAGGGTTGGTACAGACCTGGAAAGATACCCAACCTTGCCACCTCAGGCAGCGATTCTTGTAATCACGTTTCCGAGAGACGGCTTTTCAGACCCTGCTTGAAAACTCCTGGAGAGACAGGCCTCTCACTACTTCTCAAAGGTACTTCTATGGTCAAGGTCTGAATCCTTGCAACTCCAAGCTCCTGACCCTACAGAAAATGCAAACCCTCCAACCATCATCTCTCTCTCTCCTCTGCCCTTTTCCAACTCAGATACACCTGTTTCATGCAGTCCTCTTTGCAATATACAAATTCCTCATCAACCTGGTTGTTCTTCATTGGGTGAATGAAGGTTTATAAACACCTCATCATTTCAGATAGCGGAGGGCAGACTTAGGGAACTCTCAGAGGGAAGTATTCTTGGGCTCAAGAAACTTAAATAAATTAATTTGTCATCAGGGGGAATTAGGCTGAGGAGAGATGCTCTAGGCAGGGAGGTGAAGTTGCCCGTGACTTTGAATCAATGAAGTATTAAATATGCAAAACCAGTAGCACTCCTGCAGTTATTTGTCCACCACCTTACAATGCATAAAGTGCTTTCTTAGACATTTGCTAGAAGGAAAAAAAATAGGCCATCAAAAGTAATGGAAAGAGTCCAGGCTTTAAAGTAAGTTAGACCTGGATTGGATTCTGACTTCTTCCCCAACAAACTGAGTGACCCTGAGGGAGTTGACCTCTCTGAGCCTCCCTCCTGTATTAAAGAGAGAATAATAATACTTGCTTTTAGGGTTGTGGTGACTGAAAATGAATTCCCCAGCACGGAGCCTTTCAATACACAGGAGCTATCACAATAGACAGTGGATCTGAAATTCCAGTGGGCAGAGAGACACAGCGGTGGGAGTACGGAGAAGGATAGGTTGCCTGGGTGTATCTGAAACAGGAGCAGTGCAGGCTTGAGTAGGGGAGGGAGATGAGGCAAGGACAGAACCAAAGAAACACCTCACGGCTGGGACAGTGGAGAAAGACTGGATGGGTAGGAGGCACCATGGCAGATTCAAGGCACTGGCCAGTGGTCTCAGGGAGAAGGCAGGAGGAAACTGAGGAACAAACCCCTGGAGAAGACAAAGGTAGGCAGAGGACCAAGGCGGGGGCAGGAAAGACTCTGATGCCAGAAGATGCTGTGGCCGTGGGTAGGACAGGAGACAAGCCATGTATCTTCTGGCATCAGGGACTCCCCACGACCCCTGCCTTGGGGGCAAGAAAGAGAGGCCCACAGAGGAACAAGTCTGTTGGTGCTATCTTAGCCAGGTAGAGGGAGAGAGGCCAGTGGAATGGATACAGGCCAGGAGCAAAGGGAATATGGTTCCTCCAAGGACGAAACGTGTTTGTGTGACCCAGGAGCTGAGCTCTCTCCAGCAAGAGCGGGATGTTTGGCCGTTTACAACCTGGCCCCAGATTGAGGATGGCGTGGGTGCATGCCAGTGCTGCCCACATTGCCTCCATGCTGTGGGGCAGCAGCATCTGTGCCAAGCCCCACTGGCTGGTGCTTGCTCTGGGCTGCAGGGTCCCAGGCCAAACCTCCCAAAAAATCCTGGGGTGTGTGGGGGTAGAGAAGAGACTGGAACTGGGCCTTAGCCGAGCACAGCAGGATCCCTGGCTCCTTGTCCTCTGGGTGGTAGTGGTGAAAAAAGGTACCCTTCTGTGGTTAGGTAATGAGATGGCTTAAGTGGGATCCCAAAAATTGTTTCAGAGAGAATTAAGGAAAGGGAAGGCCGGAGGCACATCCCTAGGCTTCTGAAGTAATGCTTTGAAGGAAGTCAGTCACCTAACACACCTCCATGGTGGCCCATCATCTCTGGGACAGTGGGATGTTGTGGTCAGTAGGAATCCTCACACCCTTTACGTGGGGGGTGTGGGACCAAAATAGCCCTGCCAGTCCTTGAATGCTATTGCTGTCGCCCACAGTGACTGGCCAGCAGGCTCTGAGAGGAGCTGCCATCTGGCACCAGGATGGGGTGCAGAGGCCAACGGGTGCCCTGGCCTGTGTCAGGTGCCAGTTGGGCCCTGGGCAGAGCCTCCTGCCAACTGGCATCAAGGCCAGGATTGTTTGGCTTGTTCCAATTCTCCTGCAGGGACTTCATGGTTACTCCTCCAGCCTCTCTCACTGGAGAATCCTGACACGTGTGCCAGGCACTTTGTGTTCACAGGACATCCTACTGATGGCCTTGCTGGCACGGGGCTGGGCCAAGGAAGCTGGCTGTGCTGAGGCTCAGACTGGTGCTGTCTGACAAGGCAGCCCCCAGCCGCACGTGGCTATTGAGCACTTGAGATGGGCCATGAGCATAAAACACGCACTGGGTTTCCAAGACTCAGAATGAGAAATGTCATTACTATTGTTAAGTATTGATTACATATTAATGATATTGTTTGGGATACGTTAGGTTAAATAAGATATGTCATTTACATTAATTTTACTTGCTTTTTCTTTTGCAGGGTGGCTGCTAGAAAATTGAAGGTTGCGTATGTGCCTCGCATCCCGCGCCCGCTGGACGGTGCTGTATGAGAGTGTGGCCTCCCCTCACGCCTCAGGACAGCCTTGCCAGGTGGGCATGGCCAGTTCGCACCGATGGGGAAGGTGCACCCCATCCATTCATCCATTCATCATTTATTGCTCTGTAAGTACTTACTGAGCCTCCTGTGTGCCAGGCACTGGGAATACAGTGCAGGACAAAGCAGGTGTGATCCAGGTGCGGGGACGAAAACTGACCTCTCAGGGAGTAGCTCACTGGGGAGGAATGAAGACGGACCTCCACCCCCATGGTACCAAGAAGTTAGAAGGGTGACTAGTGTCAGAATCAAATGGCAGACACGAAGGAAAAATTCCAACGCCTTCACTTTCCTTTCCTCCGTGTAAAGAGAGTGGACAGTAAAATACTTCAGGTTCTAGTTCCAGCTTTGTCATTTCAGCACTTCAGTCCCCTGAGCTTTAAAATGGGGGCAGGAATAATGCCCACCCAGGGGTGGTTCTAGAAAGTGAGTTGACTAATGCAATGTCTGGCACATGGTCAGCACTCTCCGTCATAGGTCTAGATGAGGTTTCTGCTAGTCCTGTTCTTCCCCTAAGATTCAGGGTCAAGGTCAATGCTGTACATTTATCCTTTCCTAAATGTGCTTCTCTGCAGTCCTTGACATAAAGAAGTTGTCAGCCTGGATCTGTGCACTCAGTTGACATAGGTGGGCCTCAACACTTCACGTGCAACTAAAAAGATGTCTGCAAATTGAAATGCCCTTGGAGGAGGGCACTGATTGGCCTGGGAGGTTCAGCGATGTCACCACCCATTTTCTACATTCTCTTCAGCACTGTGAGCCCTTGAGAACAACCACCGTGTGCTTTCCTCAGTATCCCCAGCCCCAGCATGGCACTGACACTGTACAGCATGGCGCTGGATAGATAAATGTACAGCATGATGTGGTGAATGCTGAATGCACATTACATGTGGAGGAAGGAGCAGGTGGCATCTTTTAACCAACATAGCCAGTTATCACGGTTACTTACAGCCAGTGAAGGCCATCATGTAGTCCCTTGCAACCAGTTTAGTATCAGAGACGCTCCCTGACATTGCCCTAACAGGCATCTCCAGTGGGATTGCCATGAAAAATTCAGGAGGCCCAGTTACATTTGACTTTCAGATAAACAATTGCTTCTGAGCACAGTATGCAATACTTGGAACATATAGTAAAAAGAAGCATTCTTTATCTGAAATTCCAATTTAATTGGGCATCCTGGTTTTTTACTTCCTAAATCTGGCCACCCTAATCTCTTGCCACAGCTGATCCTCTTGAAAATGTGCATTGCTGATTAGAACAGAACCAAGAAGGAGGTGTGGATGGGTCAGTGGTATGGAACCCAGAAGCTAACTTAGAGACCTGGGGGTGGAAGTCAGGGGAGGAGAAGGTTAGGAGACTTAGAATAAATAGAACGGAAATAAAAACCTCATTATCACACCTGACATGTGGTAGGTAACATAGGCCTCCCAAAGCTGTCTACATCCTGGTCCTTGCAACTGACGAGCCTATTACCTCACCTGACAGAAAGGATTCTGTAAGTGTGATTAAGTTAAGGAGACTGAGATGGGAGGTTCTCCTGGATTGATTACCCGGGTGGGTCTAATGTTGACAGGAGAGTGCATGTAAGGAAAGAGGTAGGGGGAGAGTCAGGGTCAGAAGAGGCAATGGGACAACAGGAGCACAGGTCTGTGATCAGCCTGAGAAAGACACAACTGGCCCTTGCTGGCTTTGAACACGGAAGCCAAGGAATGTAGACAGCTTCCAAAGCTGGAGGTGGTGAGGAAATGGATTCTCCCCTACAGCCTCAAGAAGAATGCAGCCCAGACACCACCTTGATTTTAGCCCAGGAAGACCATTTCAGGGTTCTGAGTTCCTGAACTATAAGATAACAGATTTGTGTTGCTTTAAGCTGCCAACTTTATGGCAATTTGTTACAGCAGCAACAAGAAGCTAATCCATTGCCATAGCAAGGAGAAAATGTCACATTGTTTTGTTTTGTCTTGTTTTTGCCAGAGAGAATAACCACTTTAAAGTTCCTTTCCTAGCAAATGCAATTGGTGAGACCGAACAGAACGTCAGGTGTATCCACTTTCTCCTGACAACCTTGCAAGAACCTGCTGGCAACGTTTCTGCAGGTAGCGAAGCTGGAGCTCAGAGAAGTTGGGCCACTTGCTCAAAGCCCCTCAGCCTGTGTCACTACTGCCAAGTCAGACAGGCTCCTTCCCAGGCTGGGAGACACCAGGCACATGCAGGCTGGGCCAGGGTTGGGTTGGGGCTGTGAATTTCCAGGCATTTCGACTAAGGCTGCCTTAGCCTTCTTCCCTGGGCAATCACAAGCTGACCCATATTTTGAAAACACTTGCTCTAGCCTGGATTTTTTTTTCTTGGGAAAGAAGAGACTAAGTATGGTCTCTAATTATTCAGAATATTATGATTCTTGTTCTGTTACTGCTTGAGGTTTGCTCTCTTCCAGATGTCTCTAGACAGGAAAGAAAAAGTTCCATGTCTTGTTTGGCACTTGCCAGCCTATAAAGTCCCTCCACAGCTGTCTTTCCATGGGGCTAGGTACATGTGCAGATTCCTGCTTGCTACCTTACAGAGAGGAAAATTAAGGCTTCAATAAGAACAAATGGCTGCCTGCTTAACATGAGCTCTTCCGACAGCCGCTCGGTTCAGGTAGGACCTGGAGAAGGCCAGAGATCGGGCAGAGGAGGGGAGAGACAAAGATATCCAGGTTGGCTCTTGCAGGAGTTCCAGGGAAGAAAAAAGGAAAGAAAAGCAGCCTCCCCTCAGCATGGGTTGCTAGGACTTGGGGAAGAAGGGTCACTATTAAAGGGCCTCAGCTGCACAGCACAGGATATCTCTGTTCAGTGACTGCTGCTATACTATAGGTGCCCAGCCCAAACGTGGGGGACCATCCATCCCTCTTAGGGCATGGTTGGTGGGGCTTCCAGGGCCCTGAAAGCAGAGAAGGCAGATAGAAAGGAAAGCTAGGAAAACTAGGTGTTTCTATGTCATTCTGTGTCTAGTTCCATCAAGACCCCACAGAACAGCAGGTGCCCAGGGCAGCATAGAGGCTTGTTCCCAGAGCACAACTCCCTTCCTCTCTTCCACACTCCATCACTAGGAGATAGGTATGCAGGCTGCGGGTGCCGACACTTCAGGAGCTGAAGACCTGGGCTGCGTCTCTGGCCTGCATCAAAGAATGCAAGGCAATACTGTGGAAAGAGTTTGAACTCAGGAGATGGATTGACTGGGCCTGCCACTTAATTATCTGTGTGGTCCTGAGCAGCTCTTCTCAGCCCTGATCAAAAGCCTAACTCAAAGGGTTACTTTGGGAATTAAATGACATCATGTAGTTGCCCTCTTAGCATAGCCGGCAGCACGTCAGTCTCATAAATGACATCATGTAATCCAATACCTTGGCACACAGTAGGTGCCCATTAATGAGAGCTGCTATAAAAATATTTGTTATCAATGCCCAGTTTCACTGTAGAATAGTTTGCTCCTGTGAACTTAATAAACCTAATTTTCAAGTACAGAAAGAACTTCCTGCTACAGAGAAGCCAAAGCCGAGCCTCCCCCATCAGATAGGAACTCTGCTGGGGCCCTGAACCCAGCCCTAACAGGGGCCGCTGCTTTTTCCCTGCAGGAAGCCTTGTTTGATGCTAAGTTTCCATATGAGTCTTGTGAGTCTTAAGCCAAGGAGGCAATATTTCTTCTCATGACTACAAGTGGAAACAAACTGCTAATTCATACCCTTAAAAAAATTGGCTGCAAAGCCCGCTTTATTGATAGAGCCATCGGACACAAACTTCATCCACAGCATATTGGAGCTTGACTTCACATCCTCTGGCTTCTCATAGCCACAAAAGTGGCCAATCAGGGCACTCTCTTCTGCGGGGCCATCTCGGATTTCCAGGTAGTCGTATGCACAGGTGTCATGCCTTTCAATCTAAAGGGAGAAAGAGAGGCAACATGGGTGATTGCTGGTCAATGGCTGAGCTTTAAAATTTTGTATTCAAGCCAAGTGTTGTGGCAGGTGCTTACAGTCCCAGCTACTTGGGAGGCTGAGGCAAGAGCATCACTTGAACCCAAGAGTTTGAGCTATGACGCCACAGCACTCTATCGAGGGTGCAAAGGGAGGCTGTGTCTCAAAAAAGAAATTTAAAAAATACAAAAATAAAATAAAATGAAATAAAAGTTTTGATTTAGAAGGGAACCCAAATATCACTCTCAAAATAACCAAGACTCCAAAGGACCTGAGTGTGTCCGTCTCCTAGTCCCAGAAGCTGAGGTTGAATCAAGCTGAGAAGAGATTAAGAGAGTGTAAACTGGGAAGAATGGGTCTACAAAACGTCCTTGGATTCCATCCTAAGTTTTCACTTTGATTATTCCCTTCAATCTTTCTGCATCCTTCAGAAATGAGGTGAACTCAATTTCAAAGCCTGCAAAGATTTGAATATCGGATGTCCTGGCACAAGTCACCATGGGTTTGAAAACGGCCTCTTAGGAAACTCATTTTTTATAGCACAGAAAGTGGCTAGTAAAAGTTGCCATTTACTTCACCCTGAGTAAGACAACCCAAGCAACACTCACCTCAAAAGCTTGGAAGGTCAGTCCCACGTGAAACCCCTCGGAAACGGAAATCCTCCAAACACATTCCTTGGAAGGTCTGTAGTCATCTGGGTAGTTGGGAGATTGAATTTGGCCAGCATCTTTGTTAATGTCTCCACCACACGTAGCTTTAGAAAAACACAGCACAGGAGCAAGAGGGAGTCCCTGGTCAGATCTTAGGAAGAAAGACTGGGGTGGGGACGCCACACTCATCACCACTAGGTGGCTCCACTCGCCAGCACTTTCATCTCCAGCTGACAAAGACTGCGCCTATGGGAAGGCACTACCCCGTTTGCCTTCAACTTGGACCTTTTTTTCATTTAAAAAAAAAGAACCGTGTTATGCAGCAGTTCTGTACCTTCTCTGTGTATCCAAATCACCTGGCAGGGTTTTCAAACTGTGGAAGCCAGAGCCACATCCCCAGAAGTTCTGATTGAGGTGGGTCTGGGGAGCTTGGAGCAGCACTGACGTTCCCCAGGTGATCATGATCCTAATGTGGAGGGTAGAGCACCTCTGGTGCAGAGGGCCACACGCACGCACACGGTGCACACACATGGTTCACACACATGGTTCACACACAGTACACACACAGTGCACGCACATGGTTCACACACATGGTTCACACACAGTACACACACAGTGCACGCACATGGTTCACACATGGTACATACTCAGAGCACGCACATGGTTCACACGGTGCACACACATGGTTCAGACACACGGTACACACACAGTGCACGCACATGGTTCACACATGGTACACACACAGTGCACGCACATGGTTCACACATGATATACAAGCAATGCACGCACATGGTTCACACATGGTACATACACAGAGCACGCACATGGTTCACACACGGTACACACGCAGTGCACGCACATGGTTCACACACATGGTACACACGCAGTGAACACACATGGTTCACACACGGTACACACGCAGTGCACGCACATGGTTCACACACATGGTTCACACACGGTACACACGCAGTGCACACACATGGTTGACACATGATATACACGCAATGCACGCACATGGTTCACACACGGTACACATGCAGTGCACGCACATGGTTCACACACACAGTGCACACACATGGTTCACACACGGTACACACGCAGTGCACGCACATGGTTCACACATGATATACACGCAATGCACGCACATGGTTCACACATGGTACATACACAGAGCACGCACATGGTTCACACACGGTACACACGCAGTGCACGCACATGGTTCACACACAGTACACACGCAGTGCATGCACATGGTTCACACACATTGTACACACACAGTGCACACACATGGTTCACACACGGTACACATGCAGTGCACACACATGGTTCACACACAGTACACACGCAATGAATGCACATACATGGTTCACACGGTGCATGCACATGGTTCACACACGGTACACACGCAGAGCACGCACATGGTTCACACACGGTACACACAGTGCACACACATGGTTCACACACAGTACACACGCAGTGCACGGACATGGTTCAGACACACGGTACACACACAGTGCACGCACATGGTTCACACACGGTACACACGCAGAGCATGCACATGGTTCACACACGGTACACACGCAGTGCACGCACATGGTTCACACATGATATACACGCAATGCACACACATAGTTCACACATGGTACATACACAGAGCACGCACATGGTTTACACGGTGCACGCACATGGTTCAGACACACGGTACACACGTAGTGCACGCACATGGTTCACACACGGTACACACGCAGAGCACGCACATGGTTCACACACGGTACACACACAGTGCACGCACATGGTTCAGACACACGGTACACACACAGTGCATGCACATGGCTCACACACGGTACACATGCAGAGCACGCACATGGTTCACACACGGTACACACACAGAGCACGCACATGGTTCACACACGTACACACGCAGAGCACACACATGGTTCACACACGGTACACATGCAGTGCACGCACATGGTTCAGACACACGGTACACACACAGTGCACGCACATGGTTCACACACGGTACACACGCAGAGCATGCACATGGTTCACACACGGTACACATGCAGTGCATGCACATGGTTCACACACATGGTACACACAGTGCACACACATGGTTCACACACGGTACACACGCAGTGCACGCACATGGTTCACACACATGGTACACATGGTGCACACACATGGTTCACACACGGTACACACGCAGTGCACGCACATGGTTCACATGGTGCACACACATGGTTCACACACGGTACACACGCAGTGCACGCACATGGTTCACACACATGGTACACACAGTGCACACACATGGTTCACACACGGTACACACGCAGTGCACACACATGGTTCACACATGGTACACACGCAATGAATGCACATACATGGTTCACACGGTGCACGCACATGGTTCACACACGGTACACATGCAGAGCACGCACATGGTTCACACACGGTACACACACATGGTTCACACACATGGTACACACAGTGCACACACATGGTTCACACACGGTACACACGCAATGAATGCACATACATGGTTCACACGGTGCACGCACATGGTTCACACACATGGTACACACAGTGCACACATGGTTCACACACGGTACACACGCAGAGCACGCACATGGTTCACACACGGTACACATGCAGTGCACGCACATGGTTCACACACAGTACACACACTTGATTCATACACAGAACATACACATGGTTCACACACAGCTCCAAAAGGGAGCTTAATAATTTTCTAGTAGTTTCTCTTTTTTGGCCAGTAAGCCAGAGAAGCTCGGTATTCAGAACAAACAGAAGCAGCAGCATCTGGTGGCAGCTGTCAAAGCCCAGACCTAGAGGGTCGGTTCCCTCTACTCAACAACCAGGGTGGCCCAAAGACCCTTCTGAGACATGCAGCTGGAGAGTCCCTGATGTTGTCCCAAGTTCTCTTTTCACAAATGGAACAAACAGAGGCCCAGAGAGGTCAGATTCTTTGCTTAGGCTCACACCGCCATTCAGAGGCCGCGGTAGTTCCCACACAGTTTTACACCCCACTTCCCACCCCGGTGTGGGCATTTCCTGGTTTGGAAGGAGGGTCCAGCAGGGTCAGGGCGGGGGGTGGGGGTGACATCAGTTCTGAAGTGGGCGCGGCTGGCCTCTGCTTCCAGCAACTCCACCCTCACGGCTCTGGCAAGCTGGGGTGGGAGGGCAACAGTGGGCTGCCGGGAAGGACAAGGGACTTCTCTCCTCATGAACAAACCTTCGTACACCGCGAAGAAGCCCTTGCCCAGGACGTTGCTGCTGCTGCGGAACTCCACCCAGAGCCGGCTGTCTGTGGAGGTGAGGGGCTCCGGGACTTTGTCGCCACAAAACCTGCCTAGGAGACAGAAAAGAAACAGTCAGGGTGTCTGGGGGCGGCAAGAGGGCACTCACTGCAGGCTGGGAGAGAAAGGTCATTCTGGAAATGGGGTCTGGAAACGTGGCCCCAGGTGAGCAGCACCCGGCTGTGACAGTGGACCCTGCGGCACACACAGGATGAGCCGGGCGACTGAAAGAGCCACAGAACCCCTGTGCCTCACCTGGGCTGAGTCCAGGAGAGTTCCAGATCCCAGCAACCAAAGGCCCTGGAGTGGAGCCAAAGCCTCCCTCCCCCCCCCAAGAGGGCCTTGGTGGGCCCTGAAGGTGAAGAAGTAGTCTGACGCAGCGCTGAAGGTTTCTTTCCCTGATATTTTCTGTTGCATATATGCCCTCTCCTCTGGGGCACTAGACATTCTGCTTTCCTTCCTCAGGAGCGGATGCCAGAGAACACACGACAAAGAAATCAGATCTTCTCGGTTTTGAACTTCACAAGTCTAGTTATTATAGCACAGACCCGGAAGGATGCACACTGAATGACGGCGTGGTTTCCCACCCTGGGAGTCTCAGGAGGGGACCTAGCGTGGCAGAGTTGGGGGACTAGGGAGAGGAAGGACTGGAGAGAGCACGAGGGAGGCCCAAGAAAGACCCACGCCCTGTCTCCCCCTGAGCTGAGACTCTGGATGGAAAAGGATGACAGAGACCCCAAGGAAGTTTAAGAATCTGGGAGAAGCAGAAAACTGTGCCCCTAGTCCCGGAGCAGAGCCTGGAGGAGCGATGAGACCCCGGATTCCCCTGCACCCTCTGCCTCAGGTTAGAACAGCAGTATCCAGACGTCTGACCTTGAGACCGGCATGCAGGTCCCTCAGGCACAGCAAGGAAGGACGGCGTCAATGTGATTCCAGGCTCCTTCCCAGGGCCAGAGAACCTCTCCCAGAGCTCTAGGGAGAGCTGGACTTGGTACCCCTCTGAACTAGCCTAGGGTTAAGATAAGGAGGAAGCGTGGTGGTCACTTATCTAGACAGAGGACCAACAAGTTGGGGACCAACAAGATGGCAATCTGGGTGCCTGCCCTCCACCACCTGCACTCTCCATCCTGGGGGAAGAAAACACAAATTGAAATGAAGTTACTACTACCTAATGGAAAAGAGGTTCATAATAGAAATTTTGTTATTGAAAAAATGTATTTCTTAGACATTTGGGTATGTGGTCTAAAATGTGGACCCTCTACCAAGGAAAATGGGAAGGCAAGGATTTCCCAGTACCTGGTAACACTTAGCCATCCATTTCCCAATACCACATAAGGGTGGCGGCCCAGGGCCCAGGCAGGGACGAGGCAGGTAGTTGATGGGTGAGTCTTACTGATCAGTTCAGAACACAGGTTAGCCAGGGTCCATTTGGATGAAAGGTCCATGGCTCTGCCAAGCACTAACTCTGTGAGTCAGTCAAAGAATGTATTTAGCCCTGGGGGGAAATGGGGAGTGACTGATAATGGTGATGGGTTTTTCTTGGGGGGATGATGAAAATATTCTAAAATCGATGGTGGTGAGGGTACCACAACTCTGTTAGCGTACTAAATCACTGAGTGGTACACTGTAGTGGTGAATCGTATGACATGTAAGTTATACTTCAATAGTTTATAATTTTTTAAATATTGCCAGTTCCATATTAGGCACAGGACAACCCACTCAAAGCTATAATCCTACTTTGCCTTTCTGAGAAATGGGGAGAGCAGGTGAGGTTGGGGGAGGAATAAAGGCCATGGCGGACGTTTCCTAATGGCCAGCTGTGGCCTGTATCCCTCAGGGAGAAACAAGGCTGGAAGCTGCTCATCTCCCCCACTTCCTTCTGATTCTGGCCACCTGTAATCTTTGGGATTTAGGGAGCTTAATATGAAGTGAGATGAGATAAAACTCCTGCCATGAATTCTTTAAGGAAAAATGCATCAGAAGCCCGTACATTTTCAGTAATGGTTCCTTTGGCACGGCTAATTACTGTCAATTAGTTTTTGGAAAACGGCAGGCAAGCGTGGGGAAGTGAGAAGACAGCACTGCACAGCAGTAAGACAACACCTGTCCACAAAAGGAATTCCTTCTTAGCCTAGCCCAAGTTCCAAGTCCAGGTTTCTTCTTTTTAAACCCAGCTGTCACAGCCGCTGAGGCCTGTTTCCAAAAGAGAGAGGGATTTTCACTGCCTCACCACCTAAGGCTCTAACCCTCTAACTGGATAAGATGAACCATCTACCTCCCAGGGGCCACAGGACAACTCATTTCTACTCAGGAGGACGTAGGAATGGCAGGATAAGGTGTATTTTACAGCCCAGGCAGAGCTACACTTGGAATAAATTACAAAACATTCCTAAACACTATCCCCAAGTTACTTTGTAATTCTTATCTGGAACTCCCTTGTCTTGACACCTTCACTAATAAAAGCCTCTTTAAGAATTAACTATCTCTATGGCAGACCACTGTCCTAAGAACTTTATAATTATTTCATCCCTCTTACTCTCAGAATTAGGTACTATTATTAAACTCATTTCATAGATAAGAAAATTGAGGATCAGAGAATTTAAATATCAAAGCTACAAGGAGAAGCAGGATTTGAACAGGGGGAGTCTGAGTCTTTCATCATCACTTTCTTATCATCATCACCATCACGACCATCAAAAGAAACTCCTCTAAGTTGTGGTCCTGAACATTGTACAATTTTGGATAAATAGACATCAAATCTACTCCCTGGGAATGTAAACATCCTTCCCATTTCCCAGTTTAGAAACAGTAGGAATGAAGATCAAATGTTCAAACCATAAAGCAAGTCTATGGAAATGCCAAGCTGGCTCTTTGACTTACTCTATCGTTTAGGCACATTTGGGAGGCTGCCCCTGGCCACAGGACACTGATTGACCAGCCCCGCCTTTCTGAATGTCCCTCCCCATTTCAGGGAAAGAAGGAGAAGGGGCTTTTTATGTGCATTGTGGTGATACAGAATGCCAAGACAGTTCTGCATACAAGAGGACATTGTGAGAATAATTTCTGTAACAGAAATAGAGGAGGAGAACCCTCCCCCCCCCCCAATTTACAGGACAGTCTCTAAGAAAGACTGCTGGTTGAGTTCTCTGCCCAGCCATCTTCCTCCCCATTTGGGTGCAATCTCATAAGTGACCCACCCCTGAAACTGAAAAACCAATTTGATATTTTTAACCAGCCGTGAAATGTTCTCAATCTACTTACATTTCCCTTTTATCACTGTGTGAAAACATAGGTCTCAAACAGCCTCCTTTCAAGGAGAATAACCAGGCTGGAGAGAAACTGGACTAGAGAAAAGGTGTCAGATTCCTAAACTGAAATCCAGTTCCTGGATTTCGAGGAGGAGTTTAATAAGGATATCAAGAAGAGGAAATGCAGATGAGGACACTACAAGTGGGCTCCATGGGGAGTCATAAAGGGTTCATTCATAAAAAGTTATGTGTCCATTGTGCCTGGATTTTCACACACTGCCCTGGGAAAAAATGCGATACGCAGTTTTCAGAGCAAGATGCATACTTTCACAATCCACCCTAATCCGCTCTCCCTCCTGCCAAAGGGGCATTGACCTGCCTCCTCCCAGCAGATTTCATGGCACTGACCCCTCCCAGGGACCAGCGCGGCGACACAATGCACTTGTTCCAAACACAAAAGTTCACTAACAACTGCATTTGGAAACATCAGAGCAGGCCAAATAGTTGGCAAAGGAGAACTCCTGCAAATGAAGAATGATGGTTACAGGCGCTGGGCCATGGCTGGCTGCAACACACACAGAGAGCAAGAGTGGGTAAAATATGAGCCAAACAAACAAAAATCAAGACAAAACAAAACAAAAACCCCACACCATCAACACCAACAATGCACAACAAAAGTCATATCCATTAATGGATATGCAGCCAGAGACACCAGGATCTGTAGTGAGAAAATTCTTTTTTTCAAGTTCAAGCAAAGGAAACTACTGCCGGTGCCCATTCTCAGGAACGTGCCTTGGCCCTCTCTGGGGAACTTCCTCCTCCTGAGTCTTTAAATCTATCTATTCCTGGGAGGGTATCGGGTTGCCAGATTTAGCAAACAAAACTCCAGGAAAGCCAGTTAAATTTGAATTTCAGATAAACAACAAATAATGTATTTTATCTGGCTTCCCTCTGAGGATTCCCTGCTCAGATTCAGAAGTCACCTGTCCCCCATCCCCAGGACATCTGAATTCTGGTCTGATCCACTGGCTGGTAGCTGTATGGCCTTAGAAATTAGTTCAAACTTGGGGAGCTTGGTTTTCTCATGAAGGTGACTGTAAGGTTCCAGCCAGGTTGAGGAGGTCTATGATTCCATGTTCTCAGGAGACTTCTCACTCACAGCTCCTTTCACTGAATGTATTCATACAAAAGATTCAAACAAAGGAGAAGTAGACCGAACAAAACATGAAGCTGCCCACCATCCCCAGCTTCCCTTCTCGGAGGTAACCACCTGCAATAGTTTGATGAACGTACTGGGAGTCTCCTTTCTGTGTCTTTGGTACCAGATAGGGGCACGTGTTTGTACCTCCAGGAATTTACATTTATGGCCCTCTGCACAAGGGAGCATGTGTGCTGTGCCCAGAGTCCAACCAGTCCCATCTCTTCTGACCTGGCTCCCCAGAATCCAGCATGAAGCCAGGGCTCAATCCAGCCATGGGCTCAATCCAGCCATGACACTCCTTAGCCCTGTCCTGTTTTTTCTACTCCGTCTCAGCCAGCTGCCTTGACAACAGCTCACTCGTAGGCAATCACTCCTGGCATAACAAGTGTGGCTTTTCTGCTCTCATGAAGATGCACCAAGGACGAAGTCCTCACTGAGTGCTCACAGTTGCCCAACCGGGAGTCCACCTACAGCCCCTCTAAGAGTGGGGACAATCCACACTCATCCGAGACCCCCAATCTGGCTCCCGGTACAATCGGCTTCTCTCTCCAGCTCCACCGTGGCTGCCATTCCAGTGTCTACTCCCAAGACACTGAAGCCATCGGTCCTCCACACAATGTTCATCTTCCCGTCATCCATGAGTGAGCCCTCTTCCGGTGACCTGTCTGGAGTGAACTAACCTTTCTTTTCACATTACCTGCCTGCTGCATCTCACTCAAAGGTCAGGCTAATGTCTCATGGATGAGTTCATGCTCTGTTTATCTCATAAAAATAAAAGATGCTCATCATGGAAAAAATAGAAAATACAACTAAACCAAGAACAGCCAAATAAAATGTTTAAAAAATGCTCATCCTGGAATAGCCACTGTGTGTTTTTTTATTTATATTTATAATTTTACTTAATATTTATATTACAGATTATAAAATGGCCTCTTCCAGTTGAATCCAGACTGTGCCTTATTTTAAGTAATTTTATAGTGAATGATTTTGGATGGGACAATCAGTGTTAAGATCACTATTCCCCACCACTCATTTTATTATACCAGATCCCAGCTCAATCATTCACACCTCATCCCTGAAGGCATCTAAATTTGCAATGATTGCACAATATTTATGCATTTTAACCATGGTATCCTGCTACATATTCTCTTTTGCAACATTCTTTTTTTTTCATGTAACAGTGTGCCATGAATACCTTTTCTGTACCTATAAATGTCACTTCCAACTTTATTTTTAATGGCTGGGGAGTTTTCCATTGAAAAGATGTATCATCATTCATTCACCTTGCCCCGGGCGGAAGGGACTGTGTTCATTCGTTTCCTGGCCAAGGAACCCATACACCTATATATACCCTGAGACTAAAAGTCTAAAGGGGGAGACGGGAGAGAAACAGAAAGACCGGGAGAGAAACAGAAAGAGCTTTTTTCTCCCCACTTGAGTTCTCTCTCTCTCTACCAGGAGCTTTAGTGTTTTCTGTATTCTTTTCTGTAAATAAATTTTGACTTACCACTGGAAAAAAAAAAAAAAGGAAAAGAAAATGCTATGAAGGCTGTGTTAAACAGTTTGATGAAAACATTTCGGATTATATATGAAACCAGCACATTGTGCCCCTTGATTGCACTAATGTACGTAGCTGTGATTTAATTAAAAAAAAAAAAAAGAAAGAAACCAAGAGACCCATCTCTCTGGCACATTAGAACTGAATTCATCTGGGAGGCACCAGGTAGCTTGTGAGATAATATGAGGCTATAGAAGGGAAAGGGCACATGGGACCACCATCTTTGTCCTTCCATCTCTCTCTTCTTGTCCACTTAAGCAATGGTTTCACGCTGTGCTCCTCAAAGAGGGCCCTGAGCAGGCAGAGCTTCTGACTAGTCCCCTTAACCTCATGAAAGAGAATTCAGCTTTCATCTAAATACTTTCCTCGAGATTTTGCTTGAACAAAGACCCCTAAATAAAAAAGCTTGTTAGCCACTGAACTAGAATTAGGAGGGCACCATCACATTGGTCCTCTTTCTCTCTTCCTTCATTTTCAGCAGGAAGCATTTGTTCACATGTCCTCTAGGGAGGCGAGACATCTCCCATTCATTCGCTCAAGTGATGAAGGCCCATCAGATAAGATCAGTGAAAGAAACATGACCTGAGCTTAACGTCCCACACTCATGGGTCACAGTCCCAGTATGTTCTACAAGGTCCAAGAAGAGCTAGCTGACATTCCTAGAAGGACCTGAGAAAATCAGAGCAGGAACTTCACAGTTGCTTTCAGAAGACTTAAGACACATGAGGAGGCCCAGGGGACAACTCTGCAGGAAGCATGGGATGGACTCCATGGGCAATGACAAATGACTTGTTAACAAAGATGAGAGGGTACGGGATGTTCTTACACCATTTAAGCCATTGTAATAAAATGCCACAAACTGAGCAGTGTATAAAAACCAGACATTTATTTCTCACAATTCTAGATGCTTAGGACTCCAAGATCAAGGTAGATTCAGTGTCTCGTAAGGCTGCTTCCTGGTTCCCAGACAGCACCTTCTCACTGTGCCCTCAAGTGGTGAAAGGTAAGCCCACGTCTCTCAGGGCTTTTTTATAACCCCCTTTATGAAAGCAAAGCCTTCATGACCTAATCACCCCCCAAAGGGCCCACTCCTAATTATCATCACTTTGTGGGTTAGGATTTAAGTATAGGAATTGGGGGAGACAAATACTAAGCTCAGAGCATGAAACCACTCTCTTCAGAGGCAGAAAGAAACCACTACCCCTGTGTCATGTGGGCTGAGAGATTCTGAAAATGTAATAGACAGTCTGAAAACTCCAACATGGAGTTCTCTGTCCAGATGACACTGGTGTGTGAACCTGCCTGATTTAAATACATATAGCTTTGTAGGATCATTGACAAAAATGGGCACAAAACCCTGTTCTCTCCTCTGAATGCACTTCCCTGACCCGATCCATCTCTTTATGTACAAATCCTTTGCATTCTTCCCCAGATCAAATATTACCCATGATCTCCTTCCTGAAGCTTTCCCAGATGCATTAGCTCGTAGCAATCTTTTCTGTTTTCTTCTCTAGTATTTTCTGTCTCCCTGTATTAATTACCTACCCCCATGCCCTTTGAACATTAACAATAATAGTAGCTATCACTGATTGCCTCTGTCTACTTGTTTGGATTCCCCTTAAGTCAAGGATTTCGGAGCAAGTAGCGTATTTGGGAGGTACCCCCAGGAAGGCTGCTGAGGGAGTAGGAGGGTGAGGCAGAGAAGGGACGGACCCAAGACGAATGTGCTCATGAAGAGATTGGTACTGGCCTCAGTCAGTGGGGCTCCACCTCACTGGGGTCCACCTTGGGGAGGGTGTGAGGCACACTTCGGAATCAGCACCCTGAGAGGAAAGCAAGCAGCAGGCCCTCCCTGGCTGCAGGGCACTGTCTAAGTCAACTGCTTGGCACTTCCAGCCTGCACTGTGCACAGGCTGAGCCTGCACCGACCACCAAAGAAGCTACTGGTGCAAACAGAATCTGTCTGAAGTGACCTCCAGGCTGGGACAAAGGGACATGGGTGCGGCATAAGAGCATCTGCTCCACAGACAGCATCGTACACAGGCACGTGCCTTTGTCGTCTCACTTCATCCTCACCGCCCTGTGAGACACAGGTGGTATTACGTTTCACTTTCATAGAAAAAAGGAACTGAGGCCAGGGAGGTTACAGCCTTGCTCTAGATCACACAGCAAGTAACTGACGGAGGTAACACTTGAACCCAGATCCGCCTGCCTCTAGAGACAGTTTTTACTACAACACACTTTGAAATCAGGGTGGGATCCATCACTCTTTGTATCACACTCCCTTTCACCTCCCCATCCTCCACCCCTGGCTTAACACGATGTACCTAAGAAATACTTGTCACTCTCAGTTCACGTCCACTGAGCACTGGCTGTGTGCCAGCTGCCATGCCAAGACGGATAAAGATTTCCCCTGCCCCCATCCTTGAAGGAGCTGCATCGAGCAAGGTCTCCGTGGAGAGCGGTTTGCCCGCTGCCAAGTCTCGTCTAGAAGGAACCGTGAGCAACACAGTATCATCTCCTCTCTCAAGGCAGAGGGGGTCTCAGGAGAAGAGGGAAGGCTGCATCGCCTTGACCTCAGTGTAGCAAGCCCTAATTCACTGTCAATCCCGGAATGCATTTTGAGTATGTACTGCACAATTGTGTGTGCAACGGCCACCCTTGAGTGGAAGACCAAAGCCCCTCAGACTTCCCTGAGCCTTAGAGAGCCTCTCATGCATCCTTGGAGTCTGGAGACCCAGGCTTGAAAATCATCAAGATACAAGGTCTCTGTGTGAGGACAAAGCTGCCAGGGAATCTCAGTGGGACTGAGAACCATGGTGAATAGGATTGTTCAGTTGAACATCTTCAACTACATAAGACGTTGTACAGGAAATAATGCATTTGATAAAAATGTTTAAATAGATTTGATAAATATACATATAGATACATACAGATTTTAATATTAAAAATCCATCTATAGCAAGGGTTATGGCAGGGAGAAGATTAGAATATAAAAACAGACCCCCACAAGAGTCCTGCCAGCATGAGGCCTCTGGGCCTTTTGGGTGAGATAGTGACGCTACTTAGGAGTAAGTAGCATATTTGTGAGCTCAGCCAGGGCTCCTCAAACTCACATCCTCTTCCTGAAGACACAGCTAGATGAGGGCAATAGGAGTGAGCCGGGCCGGTATCTTGCCCTCAGCCTCTGCTGTGAGCTTTCTGCTCTCTCTGTCTCTCTCCTCTCATCTCCTGGAGAAGGCATCAGAGCCCTAGAAGATGGTGGCACCACCAGAAGGAGGAAGCCCAGACTCTTGTCCGCCATGTGGAGAGCTGTGCTCCAAGCATTCGGCTGAACTGCACCAGGAACAAGAACTAAAAGTTGGAGTTGTTTTTATACCTCCAGAAAGTGCTTTAGCAGCTAAGGTGCTTAAAGTCACTCCTGTAGGTGGTAAAGGGGACTCTGTGAGGGATAGGTCCCAAGATACTGACATTCCTAAAGGAAGAAAAAGGCCTTCCCTGAATAGAGGCCTGGGGAAGAGGGGGTCAATGCTTCTGAGAAGGCCCAGAGGTCACTGAGGGTGCAAGGCCTATATACCCACTAAGCCAGTGGTCAGCTGTTGGTGGTAAGAAATGTGTCCGAGAGACAGTGTTTGAGTGTGACACTCTGATGCCTGCTAGTCAAAACCCACTAGGAATGGATCCCAAAATCCTCCCAAACTGGGAGAAGCAAATGACACTTTCGAGGTCTGAGAACGGCCTGCAATAACTGGGAGCAGAGCCCCCGGGGCTGGAACGCTGTTGTAAAACAGTATTAGGAGAGAATGGTAGCAGAGCGAGGGAGGGGCCTCTGACCCAAACCCGGGCAGCATCTGAAATTGTCCAAGCCGGAGCAGAGGACTGCTAGGGAGACAGCCTCAGGCAGAGTTGTGCTCCTGGGGCCCCCAGTCCTGGAAGGGGACATGATCGTGGGAAAGCAGAGAGATCCTAAGGTTGCACTTTGCCGATGGCACTGCCTGCTGGGGAATCTGGAGACAGCAGTGAAATTCTACAGGAGATGAAGCTTGAAAACTCTACCCTTTTGCCCCGCAGCCTGCAGACAGCTTGATGGCTTTCTCCTTTCTGACACGCCTGGTGGACACAGCCCCATGAGATAAAAGGCTGGGGCAGTCCAACCCTGCTCCATCTGCTAATCACTTGGATAACAAATCTATACTCACCATCTGCAGCTAACATTGCCACTGCTGTTACTTCTTCTCTACGCATTTTAGCAAATACTTCATAACATCTTTAAACTCTAAGGCCTTTCCCCTCCCTGCTATGAACCCTGCCTCAACACCAAGGCCAATGCTTCCTTGTTTGATTTGCAGGTATCAGGTCCTCAGGAGACTGAAGACTCCACATTCCTTTCATTGTCATGATTCTGGCCCCCACTGACCACAGGAGACAATTCGGAGGCCCAGGGGGAAATCTCTGCCATTGATTTGCAAGGTGACTTTTAACTCTGAACCCTCACATGGCTTTTAACCCTATCACCTTCTTAGCTCTCCAGATAGTTTGGATAATTTTATATAATAACTAAGGCCAGAGAGGGACATCAGGGCAGATCGCTGCTGCTGCCAGATGTACTCTACCATACACATTTATTGAATGAATGGTAGAAAAATTGTTTGGAAGGGTGAAAGAATATCTGTTTTATACTAAAAATTCCCTGTCCCATTGCAAGGAGGACAAATCCAAAGGAAGGACTTTTTTGCTGAGTGGGATGACAGGTGTACCCACACAAGAGAGGAACAGCCCAGAGAGAGTCAGCATGAAATAAGAGAGGCAGGTTCCACGGACCCAGTCAGCTGGGGGGTGGGGAAGGGCAGAGGGGGACAAGGCAGCCAAAGAAGAAATGCAAGTGGCAGGAGCAGAGGCAATGTCCACTAACTGTGGCTGTGTGTTTGGAGTATGACCACCTCACTTCTCTCCATAGGATCTTTAGTAAAGTCTCCTTCAAAATGGGCACAGAGGCATGGACAGGGCCTGCCCGTAAGGCCTTGCTAGATCTGGGTTACAGATGACAGAGACTGGGGGGAGAGACAGCAGACACAGTAGAAGGAGTAGGAGAAGAGGAAGAAAAAAGAGGAGGTAGATGGGGAAGAGGAAGGAGGGAAGAAAGAAAGGAGAAGGAAGAAGAGGAAAACTGTTCCATAGGATTTTAATTCTTTTAATAGTAATTTGAGCCTCTTCCCAGTGTGTCTGGGGCATCCAATTCAACAGTAATTCTACTGCATCACATGCCTTATAAATATTTTGGGGGTAAGAAAATTAAAGCCAATGTTACCTAAAAATTAAGTAATCAGGTCTGAAGGTCCAAAAATTTGAAGAACTCATCTCATAAACATGTCTAGAAGGGGTCTGGGAGAGGTATGGACTGGCACCTGTCTTTAATTTCCTTCGAGAATCCCCTTTGAACTGCATGCACTCAGCTCTCCCAGTCCCTACAGGAATTTCCTCCAAGTTCTCTGAAAAGAGAATCTGGTCCTTTCAGATGTCTGCTCCAACTAGAAATGAGTGGCTCCCTTCCTCCATGCAGATAAATCACAGGCCCGGCTATTATTTATTAGTTTTATTTTTAAAAACAGCCTGTGCCTGTACTTTAGGGCCATGAGCCACCATAAATAATGGGCATTTCCAATAAAAAAAATCCAAATCTACTCGATAGGCCACTAAATCAGGCGAGTGCCCCCAGTTTAGAGCAGCTCTGAGCCATGGTGTGTGCCTGCCTGGGCCTGCTGAGGAGGGGGTCTCGGGGAGCACCTGCCAGAGAGGGAGACAATGGATGTTCGGGGGAAGGGGGAACACCAGGCCCGCAGCTGCAGTTTCACTTCTGGATCCCTTTCAATAGCCAACATGGGAAAGCTCCTCTGCCATGACAGAGACCATGTGGCTGAAGAAATGGAACAAGCATTTCCAGAAGCCACTTGGGAACCTGTACACCTGATGTTCACAGGTCAGGAAGGGTAGTCTGCATTGCAGGACACTCCTACAAGCCACAGACTTCTGGAGAGGTATGAATCTGAGCCACAGGAGGACATGGTCCAGCCTGTGCCCCATCCAACTCCAGGTAAGGTACCTTTAGATTCCTCTGCTATGTGGGTACACAGGGGAGTGTAAGATGGAGACAGAGTGAGAAGGTGGACAGGCAGTCCCTCCCCATCATTCATGTGGCCCTGACATCCCACCTACCCTAGGAATCACCCACACCCCAGGCTGATTAGAGACCATCTAGGGGCTCCTCCTGCTCCGGACTCAAGGGAGTTGATTCCCAGCAGAGGGCAGAGTTTATGAAAGACCAACCAGGACAGTCAGGGACAGGTCCTGTGCAGAGCCATTTCCACCTCTACCCTTTTTCTCCTACATGTTAGCCCTCTGGTGCATTGTGTCATGAAAAAAATATGAGTGCAAATGACCCAGCTGTAAGCTGCCTTGGAAAATAATTAGTATGAAAGCCCAGCTTTGTCCCAGGGGGTCAGCTTAGGACTCGGAGTCCTTGGAGCTCCACCTCAATCACATGGGAGCAGCACGGCCAACAAGAAGATTCCAGCTGCAAAGAATCTGAACCTTGGAAAACCAACTCCTCCTGACTGGTGTCCCCAGTGGCCCAGCTGGCAAATGCATAATGGTGGCAGCGAGACAGAATGAAGAAATACCCAAGTGGATATCTCAACTGGTCCCAGCCATGGCACCAGCCTGGGCAGAAGCATGGCGGGGCTGTACCTGTGTAGTTGAGTCTAAGTGCAAAGATGCCCACTCCTCCTCTTGTCTCTCCCTGAGGCACATCAAGACTTTGCAAACAGCAGTGTTTTCGGACACCCCAACCGTCTTGTCTTCCCTCCATTTGTGTATGGGGTGGTGGAGGGACTGCCGTGTGATGTTTTTCCTTGATTGTGCCATGGGGTGTGAATCATTCTAGGAAAATCCAGCCAGATGGGTAACTTGGAGGACAGCACATCGACTAAGGGAGCTGAGAACACCTGAACTGGAGATTGTGTGACACATACCTGGGCCCTGGACAGGTTCTCAGCACAACGGGGTCTGTCCCCAGGCCAGGAAGATAACTCTGGTCTGCAAAAGAGTAGGAGACCTACTATGCTAGCTAGTAGCCTAGTCAAAGAAGATAATGTCCCTAGGGTATCTCCCTTTTCTTTTTTCTTTTTTAAAAAATATTTTCTTTTTGATTATTTTTTAATTAATACAAGAATACAATATTTAGGTTACATTGTTCTCACTTCCAGGGTAAAGTTCCATTTGTAGAAGAGCCCCTCACCCGGGGGCGTGTTATACATCCTCACAATGTGCATATTAGGTGAGACCCCGCCTCATGTCCTCCCTCCGTCTGCCATACGTCCTCCCCCCACCCCGCCCTAGGGCATCTCCTTTTAAGGAAAAGGGGACCTAGACAGTAAGGGCACACCTGGACAGAGACAGAAAGAGAGAGAGCATGCCAGGATGACACTCAAGTTTAGGCGCGAGCATTTGGATGGTTGGTGGTGTCATTTCCTGAGATGGGAAAAATGGGTGAAAGAAAACAGGTTTGGAGGAAAAATTAAGAATTTAAAGTCAGGCACATTGAGCCCTTGGGTTCCTGTGCTTCTGTTACCCTGAGTCATGGTACACGGCAGAGAAGCATTATATGAATCCAGAATCATCCTTCAAAGTGCCCGTGGACCAGCTTTGGGGAATCAGAAACCTGAGTAAGTTGAAGTCTCCCAAGTCGAAGTTGGACTAGGTGATTTCCTCCCCTTTCTGCCTCCAGTCCTCTGAGTTCTACATATAAGTCACAGGCTGTGACAGAAGAATGAAGGGGGCTCCTGGGGTGCAGATCGGAAAATCCTTCTATCCAAGAGTCCTCAGGTAGGTGAATTAATTTTTCTAAGCCTGATGTCCTAATTCCTAAAATGGCACCTTCCTTAAACATTTGTTGTGAAGAGCAAGCAAAATCAGGCGTGCAAAGCTCCAAGCACAGCCAGGGCTCAGACCTTTGCTTTTATTGTGACAGTGTAGTGAGAGGCTCCATTACAGATTTGCACTTTTGCTCCCATTTCTTTAGGGAAAGAGATGCCAGCAAGTTAGCTGCAAATCCTTGAAAGATTCCTTCTGGAAAAAGCACTTTGGCATCACTTGCAGTGGTATGGTCCCCTGGAGTCAGAGGGTCACCTCCTTCAGAAGGGACTCACCAGATGTGCTGTATTTTGAAGGCTTCAAAAACAAGCTCTGTGCTCCTAGGATGGGTTTCCAGGGAGAGAAAGAGAGTCCCTGGCTCTGGCTCTGTGTGTTGGATGACACCTTGGAGATGCAGGTGGAGGTGCATGTGTGTTGTGGAAACAGGGGACGCTGATGCTGCAGCCCCTGGTCGGAGCCCACCCTGAAGGGGAAGAGTGTCCTCCCTGGAAGAGCTCACGCTGTCCAGTCCTGCAGGGTGGAGAGGCCACTCAGCAGTGTTGCAGCCTCTCCCGCCAGAAGGGCAGGGTTGTTGTCCAACAACAATGTGCTGTAGCCATGAGGTTCCAGGGCATGAAAGGCTGGTCCTACCCCTGTTCAAGTGTGGATATTGTCTGAGCTCCTCTGCCACACAGAATCTCAGCAGGAAGCAGGATTGACCTCAGGTGAGTCAAAGGAAGTGATTCTAATGAAAACCCTACTGATAACAGTGCAGGGACAAGGAGAGGAAATGACATGACTGAAGCCTGAGAAGGACCCAGGAGGACTCATCCCACAGACCTGTAATTATGAAGAGGTGCAGTTTGCCAGAGAAGGGGGTGAACCCAGAAGCAGGGAAGGAACAGCCCCATTCCCTGCTCAGCTGGAGAAGACATCTGTAGAGAAGAGGTGCAAACAGAAAGACCACCACGATCCCTTGCCTCCTCTTCCGGATGGTGTAAGTCCCTGTTCTTAGAAGGGTCAAAGGGAAGAAGAGGAGTCTATTGAACTCTTGGTAACAGGAGAGAGGGACTCATTCAGTAGAGAAATGAAAGTGACCTGTTCATGGCTATCGCTCATGTTCAGGAAGGCATTCTTACCAGTTATACTGGTAAAAGAAGCAGTATCACTGGCAACAGTTTCATATAACCTGTAGGAACTGCTCCATGAACTTGGCCTAAACCGTCATCAGATCTTTCTATTAATAGTAACAGCCTCCCCCCATCTTCTCTCCTTCCCAGACAACATTTATAATAATGTAAGCCAATTTCACCAGGGGGGCCTCCAACAGGGGTGGAATCCACTCTGGCCACACCCTTCCCAGGCCCAGCAGATGGGGCAATGGGAGGCTCTTCCTTCCCCAACTGCCAGAGGCCACCCAGTGAGTCAGGGGCTGGGGGCAAAGCAAGAGGGGAATACCCAGCAGACCCTACCCTCAGGCCAGATTTCAACTTAGGGACGCTGTGGTCAGTCCTGAGGCAGGCATGAGGCCCTGCTCTGCTCCTCTCTCCAGCCCATGCCTGGCCCAGCCTTGCCCCGTGTCCCAGCTCTGGTTGTCTATCCCTGAGCAGGCTCCGCTGCTGTGAGCAGACACCCCTCAACCCAGGACCCTGAGCCTAGTAAAGCCAACACTCTCATCCACACTCCATAAACACACATTGTCCACATTTAGAAATTAGCCCCATCCATATATATCCAAAATGTTCTCCTTTAAAGAGTTTTTGGTGGCCTGGTAGCCATGTGTGTATTTGGTAAAGAGTTCTCTGCTTTTCTCTTTCTTCCTGCTCTTCTCTCCTTAGTAGTAGGACGACTGCCCTTGGCTGAGGGTAGCTCAGAATAGAAGGAAAAGGTTTAGACTCAAGATTTCCTGGTGGCATTTCCATTTTTAAAAAATTTCTTTCTTTTTTAAAACTTTAACATAGCATGCGAGACTCTGAAGTCTGCAAGACTCTGATGTGTCCTTATGCCTGTGGGCCTAACAGGTAACTGTCCTCAGAGATTGCTCCACTGTACTCTTCCCTGTCCAGGGCATCCAACCCACAGGACTGTCCCTGTGCTGAGAGACCTCCACTACTTGTCATTCACATGTCTGGTGTACCGCATTTCAAGCCTTCTGGAGCCACAGCCTTTGCCTTCCCAACAAATGTAAAGTTTCCTGGGGGAACAATTCAGTTCCATATTATAAGGCAGCAGAGCATCTGGTCCCAGCAAGGACACTGTGGCCAGACTTAGCTTCTTACTAGCTCTGTGACCTGTTATTCACTTCTCTAGTCTCAGTCTTCTCATCTCTAAAATGGGGTTGTTGAGATTATCTACCCTGTTGGGGCTCTTGTGGATATTACATATACTGATACAAGGAAGGTGCTTAGAACAGTGTTTGGTACAGGGTAAGTAGCATGTAATCATCAAATCTCTATTTGACATTTGCCTTAGTCAAATCTCTAAGTTTAATGTAAAAATCTCTAAGTAAAAAGTAAAAAAAAAAAAAAAAAAATCTCTTACTCAAATCTCATAAGTAAAATGAAGGAAATGACCAATTCCCAGCATTATTGTGAAAACCATGTCGAACAGAGTAGCCATCCCATGCCTGGTACATGGCAGGTACCCAGTAAAACTCAGGTCCTTTTCTCCATCCCCATTTCCATTCCCATCTTGGTCCGCACTGCAGGAGCATCTGAGGCAGTGACACTCAGTAATGTTTAAGCAGCACATGTGAGCAGCCATTTTCATAATAACGGGGGACTTTGGTTTGACTCAATGTTTTCTAAGTACCTGCAAAGAGCCCAACACTGGGACATGGAGACAGTCACGGTGAAAGAAGAAGGAAACACACAGCTCTGATCCCTGAACTCTGCACACAGTTTTGAAAGAGGGAGGACAAGGAGGAAGAGGAGGAGGCAGAGCTGGCCCTAGAGGCTGCCTACAAAGACAAGCCTATGTGTCTGATTGTTCAGCCTGGAGGCCTGCCACCAGCCCCGCCTCTGGCTAAAAAGAGTCCCCAAAGCTACAGTGCAGACAAGCCCTCTTCCAGGCCAAGCCTGACACATGCCTATGTTGGTTATGACAAAAGTCTATAGTTTTTATTTATTTTATTCTTTTGGAGACAGAGTCTCACTCTGTCACCCCTGGGTTGAGCACCGTGATATCATAGCTCACAGCAACCTCAAACTCTTGGGCTCAAGGGTGCCTCAGCCTCCTGAGTAGCTAGGACGATAGGTGCCCACCACAATGCTTGGCTAATTTTTCTATTTTTGGTAGAGATGGGACCTTGCTATTGTTCAAGCTGGTCTCCAACTCCTGGGCTCAAGTGATCCTCCTGCCTTGGCCTCCAAGAGTGCTAAGATTACAGGTGTGAGCCACTGTGCCTGGCTGAGAACCTATCGTTCTCAGAAGCAGTAAGCATTCTTCTCCCAAATGTGTGCACTCAAAGTCCCAGTGTACCCTTGGGTCCTGGCCTCGAACTGTTTGGCTTGGTTACCCTTGTCTCCTTGTCTCATGCCCCACTCTTTCACCACACCTGAACCCTGTCCTGTTTGCCTGCATGTCAGGGTCCCAATGACCTACTCAGTCTTTGCTTGCTTCCCTTGCAAAGACCTGGGTCCACCCCCTGGAACCCCTCCAGGAATGAACAGATCACTGGGGACTAAGAGAGACCTCACCCTGCCCATTCACTGGAACCCTCACTGCTTTGCACACAAACTTTGGTTACTGATGCTTGCTGCACCTCGCTACACACTCTGGCTCCCGGGCCTTGGTTGGCCAGGCTCCCTCTCTGATCTCAGACAAAGCTCCAAAGTTTCACCCATTTTCCTAGAAACCCTTCTCCCACCACCTCAGCATTCAGCTCGGTCCTGCCTTACCAAGTGCTATGTTGCTTCCAGACTCCAGCAAGTCTTGCACCCATGCCCATGACTGCAGCTATATGGCAGCCAGAGTGAATAAAAATGGATTTCAGCCTATCTGAAATCACCCAAAAATGGATTTCAGATAAGTCTGGATTTTTATCACCCAAAAATGGATTTCAGATAAGTCTGGCGTCTGGGCCTACTGTGGGATGCACCTAGGAAATTGGTCTTCCATCACCCAGGCTTACAGGAAATGCTTGGGGACTCACTGGGAGTTGTTTACACCAGCTGTTTGCACCTGGTGAGCCAAGCACATAGTCCCAGCCTCCTCAACTATCAAGTAGTCTGGGGCAGGAAGCCAGATGGGTATTAAACCAAGCGTGAGAATAGCAAAGGAAGCCTCTGAGCCTGGCAGACTCATCTTTCCATTAGGTGGCTCTATCCATTGCTTTGGGTCCTTGTGGAGGCCTGGGGGGTCCCTGAAACCACACTTCTGCCATGGGTACCTGGGCCTCTCCTGCTTTGTAAGGCCCTCTCTGTAAGTGTGGGTTCTTTGCCATTAAAGATCTTCAAGTCTGCTGAATATTAGTTTCTCTAATATACCAATATTCAGATGCAAGCATTCTTGCATCTCCAGCCACTATATTCTACTATGACAACTTTGCACTTGCCTTATTCATTTCAGTGTTTCCTCAAATGCTTTTGTAGCTAGGTAAAGTTGAAAGAATATATAAATGTGCACTGTAGCCTCTACCATGTCTTAAAGGATGCCTAGCCTGTGGACACTCCTTGAAAAAATTCTTTTGCCTCAGCCCCCCGAATAACTAGAACTATAGATGCCAACCATGATGCCTGGCTAGTTTCTCTATTTTTAGTAGTGATGGGACCTTGCTCTTGCTCAAGCTGGTCTCCAACTCCTGAGTTCAAGTGATCCTCCTGCCTTGGCCTCCAAGAGTGCTAAGAATGAAGAGAGATTATCTATTTCACTGATAGTTGCATCAACAAGTGTGTGCTAAGATCTGCCATGGGCCAGGTACTGTGTAGGAGAGCAAAATAAATGAAAGAAAGAGTCACCGCTCTTAGGACCTTGCAGCCTAATTGGAGCAAGTGGAGAGACCTTTCCTGCTTGCAGAGTGCCAGGTGCCTCCACACATTTTATAAATTCTTCATAATTGGACTGGATCTAACTAGTGAGCTGTGAGCAGAAAAGGATAAGTGACACTTCCAGACTAAAGCATTGAATTGCCGCTCTCAATCCTCCAGCCCTCTCTCTCTGACACAATGTCCTTGGTGGCCTCCATCAGTCTGGGTCCTTGAGCAACTGCGAACAGCAAGATCCCTGTGTGGTCGGTCACGCTAGATATGTAGCTTGGGCAAGAACGCATAGACAACTGTATGCCATGCAACCAAAACTTTAAAGACAAATTGATGACTCTAGCAGAGCCTAATCTATTCTAATACTGGGAACACACAAACAAACTCAAGCAGTAAGACCACAGGATGACGTGCTCCAAGCTTAGGCCCTCTTTTGCCTCTGCTGCTCCGTCTTCCTAGAGTTCTCCCTGCAGATCCCCATGTGGCTACCTCTCCCCTGCCATTCAGATCCCAGTTATAAAGTTACCACCTCTGCAGTCTTTTCCTGACCACCTGATCCAAAGGGCACAGCCCCAAACCAGTCTCTACCCTATCACTGCTGCCTTGCACCCTGTTGAATATCCTTGCTCACTGTCCCTCTTTCCCTTACAATGAGAGCAGGGACCTTGTCATCTGTTACTGCTGTGTTTTCCAGACTTATGCTGGGCTCAGTGTAGGTATTCCACACACAGCTGAGGGATGGCCCCGTGTATGAAGGATCTATCCCAGGGGAGCTCAGAAATGGGAGGTAAAACCCTCAGTGCTGAGAGACCAGAAAAGGATTCACAGAGGAGGCAGGCCTGAAGAGGGTCACTGAGGGTCATCATGGCAGTTGCAGCAACATGGGGAAGGCGCAGGGGTGGGGTTGCACAGAACGGCCTGGAGTTACCAAGGTGAGTAAGCCAGCTGGGGTGGAGGAGCACAGTAGGAAGGAGATAGTTGTGAGTCTTAAATTGTAGTCTGTGACTGACCTAGGACTGAAGGGAGCTCTTGAAGGGGCCCGACTGGGAGTAATGTCAGCAAACCCACTGTATGAGAAAGGTTGGCTGGATGGGGATTTCCAAGATAAAAGGCTCCAGAAAGTGGTTGAGGACAATACCACAAGCTCTGGGCTGTGAAAAGAGTTCAGACAGGTGTGATGATCAGTGAACAGGAGGAGGAAAATGATGAAACTTGGTCCAGGAAAGTTCTCTGCTGCCCACAGAGATGCCTAAAACATTAGGTGGTGAGAGGGAGAAAGAACCAGGTCTAGAACTCAAAGTTTCTTCCCACTACATTCGCAGATTCAATGATGCTTCCATTACACCCAGAACCTCTGTGAGGCCTCAGGGAATATCCAACCTAAAAGAGACAAGCCCAACAACCAAGGACGATTCCTACATGGGGTGCTGATGGAGTCCCCAAAACAACATGTCAAGACAGACTGTAAGACACGTACAAAATACATTTGCATTTAGAGATGGCATCTAAACTTAAAATGAAGATTTAAGTTCAAAACAATTTGAGTGTCACTATCACAGAGAACAAATGTACTTGCTGGAACTGCATCTCCTTCCCAGTGCATCAACCTTCTTATGAGCACTGGACACTGGCTTAACAACCTGGTGGCGGGAGGGCTGGCTATAAGAAACAGCAGATACAGCTTCACCCCGTGGAAACTATTCATGGCCCATTTTGTTCATGGCCTTAACCAAGAGTTTAAAGCCCAGCCTTCCACGTGGGATGTACTCACTAAGTTTTTGTTAATGGGTTTTTCTTTCCTGCTTATCTACCATCTTTACCACTTACCTGAAGCTGCATGGAAAAAGTAAAATAAAGTAATTCAAATAGGCAGCAAGAAGAAATGTCTGCATCATCATTGACTTCCTGTTCCTCCTTTCCTTACTTCCTGTCCACACACTCAATAATGTTCTTCACTTTAGATCTGTGCCTCTCCTTATTCCCATGCACCCTATTTCCCTGACTAATTCTGCAAGTGTACAGCTCCCATCCCACCACGCTCTTCAGGAAACCCTCCATAGTGTCAGCTCTCAACCAGATGACACTATCTAGTGCTGCCAAAGCCTCCTCTGCATCCCCAGAGGTGTTGGCTGCTCCTCCCAAGCGCTTCCATAGACTCCTGTGTATCATTGAATACACTGAACTAACACTCTCTGCTTATTTCTCTCAAGAAGATCATGAAGAAACTCACATGACACTTACGCACATGCCTGACAAGAGCAGAACTGACCCTCTGAGTGGGAAATTGCGGTATCCACAGAGGAGTCAAAGGTGGGCATCCACCAAGTTAGTGACCGAGGAGAGGCTGCTCTGGGGAAAGGCACACACAGAGTAACTTTCGGGAACTCTCCAGTTCTCCGAGTGAGGCCCTCTTAAGGAGGTGGTGATACTATCGAGGGTCTAGATTCTAATCAATGAATTAAAGACCTCATATGGACTATCATTTCGACTCCCCAGTGAGAGGGGCGACTGGGACTCCTGGTCCCCAGAGTCACAGAGGGAATTCCCTAAATTCAAAGATGGAAGGGATGTATCCCGGCCACCCAGCATAAACACCATGAGGAGAGGGTCTCAGCTCTCAGCCCTTCCCCATCTAATAAGCACAGCCGCTGAATGCCAGAATGTGGTGCTCAGACAACAGAAGGCTGTGGCTCAAATGACACGTCTGAATATTGAGACCACTGCATTTTTCTCACTGGCTTGAAGCTTGGGAAGTCTGATATGCCTCTTTGAAGTCTGCTCAGTGCCTGGGGAATGTGCGGATTTTCTGGGGCCTCTGACAATACAGGGATAGATAAGACCCACTTGGGCTCAAGTATCAAGAGGCTTTCTTCAACTTTATAAATGCTGCTGGGAAAATGGGGAGAGATAAAGCTCTGTTATTTTTAACAGGAAGTGTTGAGTCTGCCTCACTTCTGGATTAGGCTAAAAAGAATAGACCCCATAGACTATCCCTAGGGGATAGTGAGTTCCCTGTCACATGAGGCAATCAACATGGGTCAGAGGACTATTGATGGAGAATGTTTTAGGAAGGATCCCTGCCTTTAGGGAGAGCACTTTGGCAAGCCCTGTGGGTACATAAACATTATACTTCCTCATTGCAACACATCCTGGTCTTGTCCCTTTGTTTATTTTGGGTCATTATCATCAAAAACCTTGGATACACTGAATTGACCATGTTTAAGGGGCTCTAGGATTCAGAGACACGGTACCAATTTTGGTGAGCCACGTGGCTACAGCCCCATAGATCTCATCCAGGATAAGGATGACCACAAGGTTGATGATAACTGCTGTTGCTGTCACTGTGACCCGGACATTGGAGCGCGTGGCTTTGTTGAGAGACAGAGCAGCTGCGGTTGTGATCCGATATACAATCACCCCAAAGACAATCGAGAATGTCAGGGCAATCTGTTCAGGGAAAACAGAAAAAAGGACACATCAGCAGGCAATTATTCAGCACCTACTATTTGTTCAGCTAACAGTACTATTTGCCATTGTCAGGTATTATCAATCTGAAAGTCTTTGATGGGTAAAAAGAAAACTGCAAACTCTCCAAATTCTTAGGCAGAATTCTGAGTATAGGTGCATTTTCTAGGGAAGAGTATCTTTAGTTTTCACTAGATTTCAAACACACATGGAAATAAGAAGGAAAATGCTGGACACTGGAGTATAAGACACACACAACGTGATTTCTTTCACTGAAGAGCTTTTGATCTGCTATGGAGACACAATGAACTCCTAAGCTGTAGTAAATAGTACCTGACAATGTACTAAGTATTAAATGAAGTTATAATTGCTGAAAAAACTCTGAGTACAGAGGAGCAAGCAAATCTGGGTGGTCAGGGAACAGTCTGTGGGAAAAGACACAGGAGCCATCAAAAGTGTGTGAGCTGAGAAGGGATGGGTGGGAGCAGAAAGTGTGTCCAGAGAAAGATAAATCAGGAGCGAGATGTTCAGACCCTTAGTTCTCAGGGTGAGCAAAATATCACCATACGATTTCTCTACCAGGTCACTTGAAATGGAGAACTCAGATTTCTCAGTGGCTGCTCAACCTCCCGATGAAGGTTTAGCAGCCACTTGACCTCTAAGTGTCCGCCCATCCCCTCATTCTAAAACCTGAGAATAATAAGGGACTCTCCTAGACCTGATCTGCCCAACAGCCCCACCCTTTTCCCGTGCCCCCTCTTCCCTTCCTCGCCCCTTCACAACCAAGCAAGGATTGTTTCCAGGAAGCGCAAGGTGGTTATGAGAAGACAGTGCCCTGAGAACACCTCTTAGGGCAGCGGGAGGAGAGGCAGCTGTTAGGTGCATGCCCTGCTCAGAGTGATTCTAATTTGCTTCCATCTAGTGAAGTTTGCTCCTCTCTGCAAAGGAGGCTGTTCAGGTGCTATTTTGTTTTTTGGGGTTTTTTTTGCAGTTTTTGGCCAGGGCCAGGTTTGAACCCGCCACCTCCGGTATACGGGGCTGGTGCCCCACTCCTTTGAGCCACAGGCGCCACCCACCAGTTGCTATTTTTTCTGGAGAGTGGGGGATGGGGCATTGGCTATGAAGGACTAAATGCAAAATATGAGGAGAGAAAAGGGTAGGGGGAAGGCTCCCCTGAAAAAATAAACTGCACTGAACTACATATTCTGGAGTGGAGGGAAGGAGGGGAGAGAGGAGAGAAGGAGAGGGACAGAGAGGAGAAGGGAGGGATGGGGGCTCTGGCTGGGGCAGTGCTTTGCAAAGTGTGAATGCCACTCTGGTGGGTTGCCAGTAGGTTGCAGATGTGTCCAGGGATGGATGTCTTCAGACCTCTGGCAGGTGCCTGTGGCTGGTAGGCTGGCATGTGCAAGTGGCAGATTCAACTCCTTATCCACATGTGCTTCAGAAGTGCCAGTAATTGCCCTGTAGGCTGCAGCGTGATAAGGAAGCCCTCAGTAATAAATGCAAGGTGGCATTCTCTGGGTGGAGGGAGGATATACGTGAGGGCGAGTGGGTGGAGGAGAGGTTAGGTGGGAAAAACACTCCATGGGAGGCCCCTCTTCTGCTGCAGGGTGGAGGTGGGGGGCAGCAGCAATACCAGCCTGAGGGACTGAAGAGGGACAGACAGCTACCATGGAGGTGAGAAAACCTGGACATGCCATCACCCCTCCAACAGTGTAGACATATTCACTTCCTGTTCCTCTGGGACTGTCACCGCCAGGCAGTAAGGATCTGGAAAATGTGGTGTGAGATTCTTTTCCCCCCAAATCACTTTTGCAGTAAGACTACTGATGGAAGTATCATTGAGGCAGTGGGAGGGATACCGTGCATTGGGGAGTGTATGTGTGTGTGTGGTAAGGGGGCGGGGGTTGGGGTTAGGGAGGACTAGGGGGAAAAAAGCAATGGCAAGAACATCCTCTGCCTCAGGAGCTTCAGGGAGGTACATGGAAGAATAAGTGGGGAGAGGGTATCGACTTCTGTCCTTTTCTAAGAGGCACCACTGCCAAACTGGGGAAGTAAGAACTCTCTTCCTTGCTACCCAAAATGTGGTCTCTGAACAGGGTGCATCAACTGGGAGTCTGATAGAAGTGCAGACTTTCAAGCTCAACTCCAGACCTGCAAGAATCCCATTCAAATTCCAGAAGTACCGCTGTACTGTCTTCAAGCCCTCATTCCCACCTCCCTCCCAGACCCACCTCCCTTCCTCCTCAGCACCAGCCCTATCATGCCCTCCCACACCCCCAGCCATATTGAGTCCCAACTTTCTATCCCTCTGCAGAAGTCGGGTTCTGAGCCTCTCTTTTGCAGTTTCCCACAGCATCTCAAAATCCACTGAGTTTTAAAGCTACAGGAGTTTGAAGAGTATCAACCCAGCTGCATGACACCAAAAAAAAAAAAGGCATGGTAAATTGAAGTGATTTGCTCAAGGCCATGGAACTACAATCTTGCAGACTGCAACCCTGGTCTCTTGGATCATGGTAGGAATTAAAGAATTTTCCCATTTACAGAACATCCACACATAGCCTTCAGTCTCATATATAATGAAACTGAGGCCCGAGAGGCAACAATTTGATCATCCAAGGTCTGGAGAGCACACGGCAGAGCTGAGATGTGAATGCGGATGACATCAACTCCAGATGACCCATTCGGTCCTTCTTGGTGCCGTCATTCAGGGTGTGAATTCACCAGCACTAGTCCTTTTTTACACCCATGTAAGATACGCCTTTTATAGATGCGCTTTAATGACGATCGAGGATTTGAACCCTGCTGTACAGTTCCAAAGTCTACAACCCCATCCTGGCACCAGAACCCACCTCTTTGGCACTAAATCCAGTACTATTTCCACCGCTTGTTCCATTATTGATTTTGTTATTAAGTTCGTCAGATATCTTGTGGCCATGTACTATGCAAACCACACACTGCATATAGTCTGTGCTTGCAATCAGTCTCCCCCAGCTAGGCCAGTCTCTGCGTCATGTAATTTCCTAGTGGTTTTGGGGTGTGGAAACTGTTTGGTAAAGCTTTGCTGGTACACAGCTCTAGGAGACTGTGCTGCCCTGCACATGGCTACTTTCTTATGGCCCCTGTTGCTTTTGGTGTTTTAATCCCATAAATTTACTTCTGGGGCATACCCTAGCTCAATCAGTGTAAGGCAGGCTACAGAGTTCAGAGTCCTATTTGACACTCTAAGGAGAGACGGGAAGGAAAGGTGGCTTCCTTCCCACCCTCCACAACTTGCATTCTGAGACAGAGTGGAGAAAACCATTGCACGTGTACGAGGATGAGCCTGATAGCAGCTGGACATATTCACAGGCCTCAGATCATGAGCTTCCAGGATGCTCTAAGCAGAGAGCAGGGAGGTTATTCAGGAAAAAGCACTGGAGGAAATAACCAGGGGAGGGAACATTTTCCAGAAAAGGGAGAAGGAACAAGGAGAAAAGTGCAAAGCAGAAGCCACCTCTGCTGATCTGGGGGGACAGTGCCCAGTCTAGGGCATGGCCCACAATATTAGTTCAAGTATAAACACACACACACCACACGCATACATACACATACACACATCCATATTGACACGCTAACAACTTCATCCCTGACATAAACTCTGTCTCTGCCATCCACCTGATTTATTTACACATTCAGTTATTCATCAAACATGCCTTGATCACCTCCTTGGTTCCAGTCACAGTTCTAGGTGTCAGTGACACATCTCGAAGTACCACCTTTACATACCATCTCTTGGGCAACAAATACCATGGAGACAAGTAAGACACGACAGAGAGCAGGGACCAGATGCAATTTTAATAGTGTGGTCGGGGAAGAGACAGGTGAAAAAGTGACCCTTCAGCAGGAACCTGGAGGAGGGAACCGTGGGATGGGTGCCCAGGCAGGGGGTGAGCAAGGGGAGAGGTGTGGTGGAAGAGGGGTCAGCGGCGAGGAGGAGGGCAGTGCTGTAGTGTTAAGGATATCGGCTTCTATACCTCAGGAGCTAGGAAGCCATCAGAGAGTTTTGAGCAGAGGAGAGACAATATTTGATTTAGGTTTTAAAGAACCAGCATGCTGACAATCTGTCAGCAGCAGCGTGCAAGCAGGGGGATCAATTAGGAGGCAAGAATCTAAGCTGCAGAAGAGGGTTTCTGAAGGGGAGGTCTCAGTAGACAAGTGTGTAATGACTGCCTCAGGCACCAGAGAAGCTCAGGCACTTAGCTCCAGAGGAAGAATCTCGCCTCCTCAAGTCCCCTCCCTTATAAAGAGAAAACAAGAGGAATAATTCAAAATGGAAAGAAACTTTAGTTCATTACACTGGGTTGAAGAAGAGAGAGAAGATTCTTCCTTGTCCACATTGGCCTCTAATACATTGGGGCAGATAAAATAGCACTTTGTTCCCATTGCCCCATGAAAAATACCCCAACCTGATCAGGCAGATTACCACCCCTGAAACCTCCTAATGGCCGTGGTCCTGACGTCTTCTGCTTAGATTCAAGGACGGGATGGAGGAAGGAATGAAATGAGAGATAACAGTAGGTGTCCTTGGCTTACCCTAATTTCATGACAAAAAAATTGCTCTTTGGTGAACACCACACAGAACCCCTCATCCATGCTTCACCCTTTGTTCGAGGGTAATGCCAAGCAGCCCTTTCCTTCAGAAAACTGTGTTTTTATTTTTTTTAAGCAGAAAAAAAAAAATGAGAAAAAGGTAATGTCAAATACAGATTTTTAAAAAAATAGAATAGGCAAAGGACCATATAATTTGTTGTCCAACCTGGAATACTTTTGAGAGGGGAAAAAAGAGATGTTGTGAATAATCCCCCCAGATCAAGAAGTTACACCAGGGTGAGCCTGTAACCACTACACCAGGGTGATGTGTAAGGCGGCTCCAACCCACTCCTACTACTCTGCTCCAGGCTCCTGCCCGTACATCCCCTCCCCAGCACTTTCTGGTAGCTGTTGGGAGTCCCTAGACATAGGGAGATTACCAATTAGTTCTTGGTTTTATATCAAAAGAGTTGGAGTTGGGTGGAGCTGGGAAAGGAAGATAAAAAGAGAGATAATCAGCTGTTATTCCTGAGCAAGGAAAAAGAATTTCCCACTCTCCAGCCTAACTCTGGGAAGGTCTCTAAGGAATAAAGAAATAAAACAAAAACTCGGAACTTTTGCAAGATAACCCCTGTTGACTCAGTTTTTAGTACTTGTGGAATGGTGCTCCAGTCGTGTGTTTGTTGATGGTAAGGATGACAGTTCTTCTCCCAGACAGCAGATGAGCTTCTCGTATCAGCTCTGTCCTTCCCTGACTTAGACGCACACCTGACATGATGGCTTGCTCTCCTCCTTGACATACTTTCTAGACTTCCAGGACTCCCTGCTCTCTCCCATTCCTTGCCAGTCTCCTTTCCTGACTCCTCCTCGTATTCCCCAACGTGAACATTGCAGTGAACTGGCAATCAGTCCTTGGACTTGTCTTGCATCTATGCTTGTTACCTTGGCAATGTCATGCAGTCCTATGGCTTTAAATACCTTCTGTGGTCATTAGTCTCCAGCCTGGATGTCTCCCCTGGATCCCAGATTCACGTCCACCATGAGGGCAATTCCAGAATCCCTGCCCACCCCACTAAGGGCTAACTAACTCCAGCATGTTGGTTACTCAGGACGAAAGCCTTAGAGTCATCTTGGACTTTTCAAATATTAATAGACCTCTTTCGCTATCACCCTGGCCCAGGCCACCACACTTCTTACATTGTTGCGGTAGATTCTTGCTGGGTCTCCTTCTTCCCACCCTTGCCTTCTGACCAGCATTTTCTCACCCCAGCATCCAGAATGACCATTCTGAAATATATGTCAGATCCTGTCTCTCCTCTACAAAATCTCCTATCAGGGGGCACGTAGAGTAACCCCCCATCCTCGCTGTGGCTGGGGTCCCACCTGCAGGCCTCCCTCCCGCCTCTCTGACCGCATTCCTCCTGCGCTGTCTCCCAGCCACACAGTAGGTCTCTGTACACCAGGCACCTCCACTTCAGGCCTTTCCCCTTGCTATTCCTTCTGCCTGGAATGTCTCCCCTAGAATATCCATGTGGCTGGCTCCTTGCTAAATGGTCATCTTCTTAATGAGGACTTCCCTGACCAACCAAGTTAATACACGCACTTTGTGTATTTTTTTATTTTATCGTGAACATATAGACAAATCCATTTTACACACATACACACACATGCATGCACACACACAATGTAATAAATAAAGCAGGGACCAGCACAACCCAGACCAGCACCGCAAGCAGGTCCGCATGTCCTTCTCTGCAGCACAGACACAGCCTCCCACCCTTGCTCGTCTGCCTTTGTATCCAAACACAGTACTGAACTCTGTGAGAATCATTCCCTTGCTTATCTTTCCAGTTTTATCACTTAGGCATCCTTAAGCAGTGTGGTTTAGTGTGTAATCTTTCTGAACCTTACATGAGTAGAATTGAACTGTATAGATTCTTCTGTCTGATTTTTTTTAACTGGTGTTTTTGTGTACAGCTATTAGTTTGCTCATTTTCATGTTTATGTGTTATTTAACTATATAAACATGCCTGAATGTATTCATCTCCTCTAACAGTGATAAGCATTTGGATTGTTTCCAGTTTGGGTTACTATAAACAGTGCCTTCCTAGATGTGCTGGTACATGTATTTTGCTGTGTGTGCACATAAGTTTCTCCAGGGCATATATACCCAAGGAGTGGAATTTCTGGGACACAGGATATACATATTTTCAGTTTTACTAGGTAATGCCAAGCTGTGTCCACAGTGGTTTCTTTCCGATGTATACTTTCACCAGCAGTGTATAAAAGTTTCTTATAATGCATATCTTTTCCAATACTTGTTATTGACAGACTTAAATTACAGTCTGTGTTATTAGGTATATGTGGGTCATTATGAAAGTTGTGAGATATACAAAAATCAAAAAGTGTAAAATCTACCTGGATGGAAACAAATGAAGACCTCCCAGCAACACTGATAAGCTGAGGGACCTGAAACTTGAACAGGTGAATCAGAAAGGATACTGTTGACTGTGTTTCTTGGAAATAAAATTAACGAACCATAACAAAGCCTGTTTTAAAACTTTTATATTGACCTACATATATGGTATTTCCTTGGGGTTTAAACTAAAATTACCAGGATTACTAATGAGTTTGGGTACTCTTTTATAGGTTTATTAGCCATTTGGATTTTCCCTTTTATTAAGTATCGTTTCAAGACTTTTCCCCATTTTTTTATTGAATTGCCTGTCTTTATCCAGGTTTGTAATTCTTCACATGTTTGAGGATAATTCTTGGTGAGTTACAGTTGTTGCAAATATATTCTCCCACTCTGAAGACATGCCTTTTCAGAGTGTTTATCAGTCTTCTTATGAACTTAAATTCTCAATTTTAATATAGTCAAAATTACCAACATTTCATTATGGTTGTGCTTTTTTTTTTCTTATTTAAGAAATTCTGGGTGGCACCCGTAGCTCAGCAGGTAGGGCACCAGCCAAATACACCAAGGCTGGCGGGTTCAAACCTGGCCCAGGCCTGCTAAACTACAGTGACAACTGCAACAAAAAAAATAGCCAGGTGGTGTGGTGGGTGCCTGTAGTCTCAGCTACTTGAGAGGCTGAGGCAAGAGAATCGCTTGAGCCCAAGAGTTTGAGGCTTCTGTGAGCTCTGACACCACAGCATTCTACCAAGGGTGCCACAGTGAGACTGTCTCAAAAAAAAAAGAAATTTTTCCCTATGTCAAGGTCATGAAAATATTTTTCCTA
The DNA here is from genome assembly GCA_963574655.1 of Perodicticus potto. Taxonomy (NCBI): domain Eukaryota; kingdom Metazoa; phylum Chordata; class Mammalia; order Primates; family Lorisidae; genus Perodicticus; species Perodicticus potto. Next base: position 145,988 of record CAUYRH010093475.1, read on the forward strand.
TATATTTCAAAACCTTATTGTTTTACCTTTTATTTAAAAGAACTGATGTTTTTGAATGATGAGAAATAAGGCCCAGTTTTATTTTCTTCTATATGGACATCCAACTGTTTTATAGCATTTATTGAGAAGTTCATCATTTTTCCCACTTATATGCAGAGCCACTTGCATTAATCTGATTCTTGTTTTCCTATTCTTGCTTTTTCTCTTGGTCTAATTATCTTATTCATTATAGTTTTATCATAGGTTTATGTTTGACAGAGCAACATATTATCCTTCCTTCAAGACTGTCTGGACTAGTCCTAGGCTTTGTGCTTACATATAAATTTTAAAACCAGTTTATCAACTGGACAATATAAAGACTATAGACAGGAATGTCCAAACTTTTTTCTTTTCTGCTGCACACTGGAAGAGTTAAGAGTGTCTTGGGCCACACAGTAAATACATAAACACTAACGAAAGCAGATGAGCCAAAGAAAAGGTCTGTGCATAACTTTTCATGATATTCAATACGACAGATAAGCAAAACAGTCCTCAAATAATCTGCATGCAGCCCACAGGCTGTAGGTTGGATGCCCCTGCTTTAGAAAAGAATTGTTCTTTTAATTGTCCACCTGACATATAGATTATTATTGTGCATATTTTAATTCTATCTTTTTTAACTTATGATACATTATTATTTTCAAAGTCAAGGTTCCTATACATTAGCCCACATATTTACCACCTTAATAGCTCTTCATTACTTTCTAAAACTATGGTCTTCCTTTCATAAGGGATCATGTCTGAGATATATTCTTAGAATTTCATCTAGTGAGAAATTCAGTTGGTAGGAAACGCTCAGTTTCTGTTTGTCTGTAAATATCTCTGTTTTACTCTCATTTCTATATGATATTTTTCTTGAGTATAGAATTCTGTGTTAGAAATTGTTTTGTTTTCAACACATGAATATAGCATGTCACTATATTCTGACCTCCACTGTGCTGTAAAGATGCAGTGGTCAGTCTAAATATCCCTCCATTAAAGATAATTTTTCTTTTTATATTTGTCTGCTTTTGAGATTTTTCTTATGTCTTACATAGTCTATGATTTCAGTGTGGTAAATCTAGATGTAGATTACTTTTTACTCTTTCTGCTTGAGTTTCATTGGAACTCTTCAAACTATGGATTGCTGTTTAGACTATGAAACCATCAGTCTTTATTTCTCATTCATCACCTATTCTCTTTCCTATCTTTTCAATAATACAATTAAACATAGGTTAAATCTTCTCACTCTATTACCATATCTCTTAACCTCTTTTCCTTATTTCCTATACACATGTATATGCTGCATTATAGACAATTTCTTCTAGCCTGTATTGCAGTTCACAAATTCTCTTTTTAGCTGTGTCTAATTAGTTGTTAAATCTATCCAGGGTTATATATATATATCGTTTCTAGTAGCTGTTTTTGTTAGTTTTCAAATTTTCTAGGTAATTTTTAAAACAGCTTCTTATATGTATTTTTAAGGTTAGTGATTTAACCTAAGACTAAAATTTTCAATATCTTTCATGTAGTGTTTTAACTTCTTTAGTTAATTGGTTGTATTTGATGGTTTCTCTTCATTACCCTTGAAAAAATTCTTTAGGGGATCCTGGTATAGATACGCTTTCCTATGGGAAGAGCTTGTGTTTGCTTCTGCCAGGCACCTGGAAATATTACTAGTCCAGAGCCAAGTTCACAACTTGAGGTTCTCTGGTCCTTTTATGTGGTGACCCCAAAAACTGCAATGGGGACTGCTCATGGTCGCTTTTTAGGGATAGGATATTATTTTCCTTTTTTGTCTCTTTTCTACTTAGAACCAGAACAATTTTCTCTGTACTTTTTTGTAAGTAGGGAGAGGTGGATGAAGCTCTGTTTCATCTTTACTCTGAGACTGTAAGAGTGCTAATTTAGTTCCAATTTAATTTGGTGGAGACTTCCAGTTAGAATCTCCACTTAGAGCCAGCCATAGTCCCTGATTTTAATCCTTCTTGCTTTCATAAAACCACCAAAACCAAAGCCTAAATTTGCCTCAGTGAGAAAATGTCCTAAAGGTAAAAGCAGCACTAGTGCCCAGAGTTAATTCCTTGGTTCCCAACTTCCTTTAGATTTTAGCCTAATATTACTCATTATCCTGTCAGCCCTTTGAGGCTTTGAGAATACTGGAAAATATATTTATCCAACATATTTTTTTTAATTTTGGCAAAATTAGATATTACAAACATCCCAAGCTACCACTGAAGACAGAAGTCCATTTTACTTATTTTCTTATTCATTTACATACATAGTATTTATTATTTGTAATTTTTTTGAGAGGGATTACTTTGTTTTGTTTTCTGCTATATTGCCAGTGCTTAAGAATAGTGTTAAGTACATTCAGTTTCGCTCATTAAATATTCCTCGAACTCTTAGGCAATAATATGTATATTGTGAGATGTTTGGAAGTGCTAAGTTAAACTTTATATCATTACAGCTTAATAAACTATAACTCACCAGAGGTTCCTGAATAAATTCTACATGTCTTGCACTTGCACTTGTTAAGCATTGAGAAGAAAATAAATTTAGACTTCTAAGCTCTGGCAAAGCACCCATCAACTCTGCATTTCATCTGCGAAATGAAGGGCTGAATGAGATGGTGCTTCAGTTTCCTTCACCTTTTAAATTTCTGAGAGAAGGACTTCATTCCTGTCCTCAAAGGTAATAATGACAATAATCATGGAAATGGTAACTTTAGCTCAAAATCAGAGTTACCTCTGGCAAGTAGGACCAGAAAATTCTGATGATTTCAGTTCCAACTTTTAGAATAAGCAATTCCTCTTCCATCCTACAACTAGTGTGTCATCCTACTTAAATGTGCTCTGAGCTTTAAGTATACACTCTCCTTTATAAAACATAAATTCCAATCTCAGATACGAGGACTATTTCCATAAAGTGAGACAGCTGTGTTAGTGACCCTAATTCATTCCTTTGATTTTCACCTTTCCTGAGGACTTCTAACTTCAGCTACTGTTGTCTTAGCCATCCTGGCTCCCAAGAATGACCTGCTACCATTTTATTGATCTGACTCAAATGTGAATCACAGCCTCTTCCCTCAGCTTTTCCTGACACAGCTGAGACCATCTGCATCTTGCAAAAAGGCTCTATCAAACTTTAACGTAGAACATAGGGAAATAAACACAGCAAGTACAGAGAAGCTAAAGAATCAGACTTATAGAGCCCTAGCTGGCTCTCTCTTGTGATGTCTAGACTTTGTTTTAGTCCACAAACCATCAGAGAGAGACAGTCCACAGCCCAGGCAAGGTGCTGCAGTTCAGCAGTCATCCTGCCTGGATTAATTCTCCACGCTCTTAATCTGACTTAATATGAAAGGCACAACCCACCGCTTGGAAATTCCCCCTTTGCATATGCAGGGTCCATGGCCTCACTGTCAGGTAGAATCCTGTGGCTTCACCTTTATCAGCCCCTCGTTATTCCCATAGCATCACAGAATAAAGCATGCACAGCACTCACATCACAGCATCCAAATGTATACATCACGGGCAGGTGGGCCCACTAGGAAATTACCATGAACAAGATGGAGGCGAAGTTCATCAAGTAACCCGGGAAACGATCTTTCCAGGTCAGTTTATCTTCATCATCCTGCGGAGAAACAGAAAAGTAGAAACAATCAGAAGGCACATGTAATAGATATTAATTTGCTCTTGATTTTCATAAATTTACATGTCAGTCTATACAGATATTTCTCTAGTCGATGATCCCTTACCCTCCACATCAACAATCACCCTCCTAATTTTGTAATTTCTAGATGAGCTGGCATAGCCTGAGAAAACTACAGTAAAAAGAAGACAAGATTTTCTTTCAGCCTCCCATGGGGCTGAAGTTCTAGTTTAGCCACATATCAGCTATGTGATCTTGGACATGCACCTTAACATCTCTGACTCTCTATTTCTTCAGCTATAAAATGGGCACAGTAGTGACACTGTGCTGCCTACTGCATAGAGTGGTTTTGTTTGGTCTGTTTAATGAGAAACACGTCAACATGTGGACAAATGACAGATACGACCCGACTGCCATGGGACAGCATTCTATAGACAGATCATCCTTTAAGTGAAACATAAACCACTGAACTTAGATCCTAATACCTGTACAAATTATCATAATTTTTGTTCTTCAAACAGCCTGTATGTGGTATCATTTATTTCCTCCAAAATGACTGTGTGTTTCCCCACCCCAGTCACCATTTTGACGCACAGGTTAAGCTGATCCATTCAATCAATTTAGTGGAGAACTCTACTTTTCCTCTCTCAGAGTGAGTCCAGTCTGTCCCGGCACTCTCCTGGGACAACTGCATCAGTGATAGCCCTCCTGCCGCACATTAGGCACATTGGCACATTCTCCTGCGGCACATTCCAAGACGAGGGTGCCGGCAGGTGTGAATGGTAAAAAGCGCTGCTAACCAATTGCTGTGCACTTACAGTACACAAACATGATTCTCTGAGCTGCCATTCTATAAAATTAAGATTGATACAGCAATTCTGCCTACTACACAAGGTTCTTGGGAAAACCATCCAAAGAACCCTATTTATGAAGGTGCTAAGGCAATGGCAAAGCACACTGTGCTGGTGAGGTAGGAGTCCCCTGCTCTTCTGCAGAGAGTCTGAGTCAAACTCAGCAAGTGAGCGCCCCAGGGCCCCTGCTCTATCTTTACTCCCCTCCTCACCACTGGTATTTCAGGATACACCTGATTTGGCTCTAGCAACAGTGCCATCTAGCCTTTGAAAGCTTGTACTGTAAGCAAAGGATCTCTTTGGTCTAAATGACTAAAATCTTTTGCGCGTCCCCTGTGTGTTAACCTTGGTGCCATGCACAGTGGGAAGACAGAAGAAAGTTGATAGGATCATTGCTCCGAGGGTCTCACAAGTCAATGAAACACTCACACACCCAAAGATTTAAAAGTCATTGCCAGGGCTTGGCGCCTGTGGCTCAGCGGGCTAAGGCGCCAGCCATGTACAACTGAGCTGGCGGGTTCGAATCCAGCCCGGGCCCGCCAAACAACAATGATGGCTGCAACAAAAAAATGGCCAGGTGTTGTGGTGGGCGCCTGCATTCCCAGCTACTTGGGAGTCAGAGGCAAGAGACTCGCTTGAGCCCAGGAATTGGAGGTTGCTGTGAGCTGTGTGTCCATCCAGGGTGACAGCTTGAGGCTCTGTCCCAAAAAAAAAAAAAAAAGTCATTGCCAGTTTGGGAGGGAGGGTTACCTTGGAAGTGAGTGAGCCCATGGGGACCTGAGAAGAGTAGCAATTCTCACTGCACATTTAGAACTGAGCACAGTGCTGAGCTGGCTTAATAAATGGTGGTAGAAATGAGTGGTATGTCTAATGTTGTCTTAAGAGTTAGCACTTTCATTTGTGACGATGTAAATAAGTAATATGCTCAGGTTTGCATAAACTTAGTGGCATGGTCAAGTTTCTGGACTCCTAGTCCAACAGACTTTTGATCACGCAATGAGAACACCTACCTCAAGTTATGGCCCTTCCGAAAAGAAGTTATCAACCTTTTTCTAATGGGATGAGCACAAGGCTCATTCATATTCCTCTCAGTTAGGCCAAACACCCAGAGAGCTTAGAAGTTCTTTCATTTTCCTTCAGTATTCATTCTCAGTTTCACTCACCCAGGATTTTCCTTTAGGATATCTTTAAAGTATTCTTCTTTAAGACATGGAACAAGGAAAATTGAAGATGAGCTGGTGGATGACGAAAGTCAGTCAGGATTCTGAAGAGAAATATGGGGGCATGGAGGACCTCGACCAGGGCCCCTCAGATGATGATAAAGCTTCTGATGACCAAGTCTTGTTTTAGTTGCACTCAACAAAGCTGAGCTAGATGCTGAGAACAAAGTGAGGAAGGGGCTCAGCCTTGCCCAGCAGGAGCTCACAGACCACAGAGGAAACGAGGAAAGGGATTTCAGAGCCAAATATGACTAGAAAAGAGGCATTACTCTTTGCCTATAAATGAGAAATAACTAAAAAGCAACTGACTTAGATGTCCTCTCAAAGCAACTATCTCTCGATGCAGACGTTTAAGTGTTTGTTGAAAAATCATCCATTCTCATTTTACAACCATGAGCTCTTTTTTTCTGGAAGTTGTAGCTTTCATCACACACACACACAGCTCTCATACACTCAGACACTGTGTGGACACAAGAAGCCGAGTGAAACACAAAGATTCGAGACAGTTATCCAGGCTCCCTGAGTCACTAGTAAGGACAGCAGTGAGTACACCAGTCTTTACTTACAATACTTTGGCTCTACTGATGGAAGCCTCTTCAAACTCTCTACTCACTGGGACATTAAATATGTGAAGATTTGTAGCAAAATACCACTAACTTAATTACATTCTGCCTAAAAGTCACATAACCTGCATATGAGACAGTAGAAAGAGAAGTTGACTTGAAACCAGAACACCCCGGTCTGAACTGCTGGCTCTCTGATACTGAGATGAGTCACACTGGGAGAGTCCCGGAACCTCAGCTTCCTTATCTGTAAAATAGTTATATCTATCAATTAGCCAACCTATGAAGAGGGCCAGGAGAGTCCAGTTACACAGAGGTAAACGAGAACTCTAAGCATGTCCCTCTTTCTTTAAAAATGAATATGACAACACCTGTCCCACGTAGGTGGGTGAGGTAATGTCACCCACCTTAGCTAATGTCATCCTTGTTAAGTCGTGAGACTCACTGTTGTCTGTGTTTGTTTTTTTGTCTCTGTTCTCTGTGTCTGTCCCCGGACTGTGGCTTCCAAGTCTGAGTCGGCAAATGGCAAGTGGCATAGTGACATTCACATAAAACTGTGCAACTGCCCTTTTGGCAAGCTGAACCTTTGGAAGTGAAATCACAGAAAAGGCAATATGTGAGAATACTACTTAAACAAACTGATGGAGAGTAATTTTGAAAAGTGGCAATCATCCTTGAGTTGGTTATTTTCTATTTTTAATTAAGGTATAATTTATATGTAGGAAAATTTACCTTTATTAGTGTATAGTTCTATGAGTTTTGATAAACATACACAATCACATATCCACAACCACAATTAAGATGTTGATTTCCCATAATCACTTTCTGATATCCCATGTCCCTTTAGAGTCTATTTCCTCCCCCAATTCTCAGAACCTGGAAAGATTTGTTTCATGTCCCTCTGGTTCTACCTTTTCCAATGTGCTGCGTAAGTGTGTTCATATGGTAAGCAGGCTTTTGAGTCTGACTTCTTCAACTTAGTGCTGTGCGTATGGAGTTCACGGTTGGTTGTAATCCCAGTGGTTTGCTCCTTTATCCTGCTGAGTGGTATCTCATTGCCTGGCTGTCCCACAATTTATTTAACTATTCACTAGTTGAGAGGTGTTTGGATTGTTTCCAGCTTCTGACAATTGTGAATAAAGCCATTATAAGTATGTGTGCACCAGTTTTGGTATGAACATGGGTTTCCATTACACTTAAAAAAATACCATGTAGTGGAATTGGTGGGTCATAGGGTAAATATATGTTTGAGTTTATAAGAAACCACCAGACTGTTTGCCAAAGTGGCTGTACTATTTTGCCATTGCCATCAATATTTTTCTTTAAATAAATTTTCATCTTAAAATAGTTTTAGGATTACAAAAGACAGCTTCAGAGATAATTCAGAGAGTCCCTAGGTACTCTACACGTGGTTTCCCCTTTTGTATTGGTATAGTACATTGTTTACAACCAATTACCCAACATTGCACATTATTATTGAGTAAGGTTCATGCTTAATTTATATTCTTAGTTTTTACCTAATGTCCCAGGGCCCCATCCTGTTCCTATTCCAGGGCCCCCTCCAAGATGTCATATTCTATTTACTTGTCCTGTCCCTTCAGCCTCCTCCAGACTGTGATAGTTTCTCAGACTCTTCTTGTTAGTGATGATCCTGGCAGTTGTGAGGTGTACCAGTCAAGTAGTTCGTAGAACATCTCTCAGTATAGGATTATTTGAAGGTTTCCTCGTGATTAGACAGAAGGTATGGGTTTGGTGGGGGGAAGACCACAGAAGTAAGGGGACAGTTCCATCATCTATTAAGGGCATGGGCTATGACCTATCACTGAGACCTTGATCACCTGGTAGAGGTGGTACTTTTCAGATTTCTTTATTATAAAGTTTCTCTTTTTCTCCTTTCTATACCTTACTCTTTAGAAGGAACCCATAGAACCACAGGCTTGTCCTTTAGAAGGAAGCCATAGGACCACAGCCTTTACTGTTGGTCAGAGGACCATGTCCTGTCTGCTGGAGTTGCTTTTCATCCACATTTAAAGGGCAGGAAGTGAGAGGCAGTATATACATATTCCCTCCCCTAGGTTTTTTTGTTTTGTTTTGTTTTTGTTTTTTGAGACAGAGCCTCAAGCTGTCACCCTGGATAGAGTGCTGTGGCATCACAGCTCACAGCAACATCCCATTCCTCGGCTCCAGCTAGTCTCCTTTCTCCACCTCCCAAGTAGCTGGGACTACAGGCACCCACCATAACGCCCGGCTATTTTTTTGGTTGCAGCCATCATTGTTGTTTGGCGGGCCTGGGCTGGATTCGAACCTGCCAGCTCAGGTGTACCTGGCTGGCACCTTAGCCGCTTGAGCCACAGGAGCCGAGCCTCTCCCCTCGGTTTTTAATCTAGACTTTTATAATTCGAGTTTACTTAAAGCAGGGCTGTAGAGAAGAGATGTTCCATCATACCAAGGTTAAGCCAGTACAGATTACTCCAAATTCTAAAAAAGAATGAAATGATAAATGCTAGTGATTAATCAGTAAGCATCGCGCCTGGGTAGAAGTGTGTTTGGGCTTCAGAGGGAGCAGGCTATGGTCCTCTGTCTCTGGAGAAGCATACAGAGGGCAGGAAGCCAAGCTTTGGCAGCAGAACTTGTGGTTTCATTGTCAGCATCTGCCTCACCTCTTCCAGCTAATGACAAGTGGGTCAGCGGTAGGATTAGAACAGTTTCTATTAAAATATTCACATGTGATCCTATGTTCTTGTGAATAGTTGGGGGGGGGTGGCGGGCAGTGCCTTAGAGAGAAAAATAACAATGGAGAATGAGGGAGCAGGAAGACAAGAGGAGAGAGAGGGCGGGGGGTCACAGTGCATGGCACAACTTTGGGGGGCAGGACACAATTATAAGAGGGACTTTACCTAACAAATGCAATTAATGTAACCTAAAAAAAAGGAAAAGAAAAACTGTGCATTACGTTACACCTGCTTCTACACAGGAAACATTCATTGAGTGTCAAACATGTTCCAAGCATCATGCTAGCACTAGGTACTGGGGATGGGTAGAAAAGAAGGGCTCACGCTTTGCCCTTGAGGATGAAGAAGAAACTGGGGGAAAGAAGAACACAAATTATAACATGATATGACTCGTGCAAAGTGTCATAAAAACACAGAGGAAGGAGTGACCTAGAGGAATAAGGGGGGAGACTTCAAAGACGAGGAAGTACTTTATTTGTGATTAAAGAATGGTTAGAGTTTTCCAGGGGTGAAAAAGAGGGATGTGGGGATTCCAGAGAAAGCAGCATGTGCAAAAGCACTGAGATATCTTAACACACAGTACTGTCAAGTGGTCCCGTGGTACAAGGTGGGATGTGTACTCGGCAGCAGCAGGTTAACTCAAACTCCTGACCACCTGGTAACCTACAACACATGGTTCTCACCACAACGGGAGGCACCAAACATCAGAACGGCATGACACTCCGAGCTGTCTGACAGTGGGCGATCTAACACCAGGCTGGCAGAGGTCTTGGGGAACAAATAATCCAAGTCCTCATTTTTGGATCAGTCCTGGGGTACCAAGGAGAAATGATTCTCCTGCAGTTAAGCAGCTGTTCAGCTCCAGAGAAAACTGGAGCAGGACCTTTGTCCTTGTGCTCAGCTGCTGAGAAGGCTGCTGCTGGCCGAGTCCTTCATCATGAAGGGTTGCTTCTAGGTTCTTAATCCTAAATAATATTTAGAGGCCTTTAAAACACGGGTCATGTTTTAACACCATAATGGATTTATTCCAACAGCGGTATTGAAAGCAGCTGCTTCTTTGCATCTGGTCCCATGTGTTGTCTGAGGACAGAGTCTGAGGTGCTGCCCGCCTATTATTTCTTGAGTCTGTGCTCTTCTGTCCATAAAAGCCTCTCCTTTGGGAGGCAGGCCATTCAGCTGGACACCCTTCCACATCTCTCTGTGGCCACCATCTGCATCACCATCTTCCCAGCCAACCCTGATCCTGCTGCCGTCACAAGCAACTCAGACCCAGAAGCTAACTGACTTTGCTCTTCATTGCTCTTAATGTCAACCCTATTTCATTTGGTCAGCCACCCTGACCACAGCTGAGGTGATGCTGTTATCTGGAACCCTTCACTTCCTACTCTTCCGCTACTCTCACCCTCTTATTTCCAGTCCCTTAAATGCTCTATGCCCTCCCAAGCCACTGGTTCTCTTTGGGTTGGTCCCCGCTTTATTCAGCACAGATGCCTGGCCCATCATTGCAGTCCTGCTCAATGTCACACACAGGCTTCCCCGCCTGAGTTTTCCCAGGGAGTCCCCACCACGGAACCTTGTGTTCAATTAGAACAGTCATCCCCTGTCTCTATAAGCAGATACAGGATTCTGAGCAACTGCAAACACCACACAACTGTGTGACTTGTGCCCCTAACCAGCAACCTCAGCTGTGCCGCTGTCCCTGGCCGGCAACACTTCTTCTCACATTTCTCCCACCTCCTATCAACCGCTTCCAAATTGGTTCCTGTCTGCTAGCCCCGGCCCTCCTATCCCTTCCCTTGTGTTCATTACATAACCTCACTGTATTTTCCAAGAGAAAAAAATAATCAAGATTATCCTTTGAGACACTCAACTTCTCTTTGTTACCTAAAACATTATGTTCATTTTTTTTCTCACAGAAATTCCTGTCTCATTTAGGCATCTGTCCCTCTACCCCCTGTTGACTGCCAGCTTGTCCTCCTTTCCTCTGTCTCAGCCTCTCTTCAAGGACTTTGTTCTCCTTTATTTTAAACCAGTGTTTTCAGTCTCCAGTGGCACCCTCAAGTTCACCTGCAAGGATTTGTTAAAACAGATTGACTTCTAGGCTCTATCCCCAAAGATTCTGATTCAGTAAGTCTGGAAGGAGGCCTGAGAATATGCATTTGTAACAAGTTCCCAGGTAAAGTGAGCACTGGTGATGCTGACACTGCTGGTCAGGGGACCATGTCCTGTTTGCTGGCTGTTCCATTCAGCCTACAAATGCCAAACAATAAGAACCTTCTCTTTTATTAACAAATGGCTAATGATGTGACTGGCAATCAACTAAGTATCTCAAATGGATCCGGTTTAATTCTTGCCATATTCCTGGAAGTACAACTATTATCTCCATGGAAGCAGAAGGTTCCAGAAGGTTGTGGGACTTGCTCACTAGCTAGTAAGCTGCAGCTCTGGAATCTAATATGTCTGAGTCCAGTACCCTGCACTCACAGCCTCTCCTGGGATGCTGCCTCTGTAGAGCTCTGTCCTCTGACAAGTACATGGGTCAAGGAGTAGCTACAAAGTAGGAAAGAAACCATAAGACATCAGTGAGATCAAAGCTTAGGGAGGAAAATTTTAAGACGGACACGAGTCCTCTTGACAGAAAGATCAAAGAAGTCGAGAGCAGTATTTGCCATTAAGATCATCTGTGAACTAAAGTCTTGAGGGATGGTGGGAGCAAAGCCAAGATAGCAGACAATGAGGGGTGGGTGGCAGGTGAGGAGAGAGGCCTCTGTAGTTTGCTTTCTTAAGAAGCTGGAAGGAACAAAAGGCTGAAGCTGCATTTAATAGCAGCAATCCCCTGTTATACACTTTTCTTGGCTAATAGCATGGCTTTATTGACCACCCCTCAGTGAAGACTCTCAGATTCTTATCATCAGCTCAGACCTCCCTGCTAAGCTCCAAGCTTACTTGTCCAACCACCTAGTGAACACCTTAGGGCAAATAGGGTTCTTAGGAAGAACCAATCATCTTGTCCCTTAAGCCTTCTTTCATGTCCTAACTCTGTGAACTGAACCATGACCCTTTGAGCAGGCAAAGCCTGAAACAGTGGCATTTGCTGGGCTATTTCTTCCCACGCATTCACCTTTCTTAGCTCCAAGGGCTGTGAAGCCACCTCCTTAGACATTCTCCCAGTGTGCCCTCCTCCCCACTCCTCTTGCAGGTGCCTTAGCTCAGCCCCAGTACATCTCCAGACTCATCACCCTCCACTGAAACTGTCAAGTGTCTTATCTTTCCCCTTCTTGGACTCAGCTGTAGGAGAGCAGAGGCCTTATTTTATTCACTTCCATTTGCCTACACGTGGGCACGGTGTCAGGTATGTGTGTAAGCTCCATTAATGTTTATTCACTCAATGTGTCTCCTATCATGTTATCAGGCCTCAACTCTGAAAACAATCTTGGTGACACTCAACCAGCCTTACCTAGGTTCCTTTCTGTCCAAGCAGGCAAGCAAGGCATGTCATAGCCATTGTTGGAATTCACTAAGACCAGTGGTAGGCAGGAACAAAATGGCCACTTCCACTTCCTTGTCTTTGGGGGTGCTATCTGCCTTGATTTCCTGGGACAGGAGACCCAACTGGTGCAGCAGATGGAGGTCTTGCCTGGATCAGGAAGTGACTGAAGTGAAACCCCTGTGATCAGGGACAATATCTAGGGAATCAGAGATGGGGTTTCTGGGAGCAATCACTCAGAGATCTGCTTATGTCCAAAAAATGATCTTAATAAACCAAGACTGGTTAAAGTGCTTGACAGAAGAGAACTGGTCCCAGAGAAGAGGCCCCATGACAGAATGGGATTGAGAGACCGACTCAAAGGAGAGGAGGCCAGGCAGAGGACTAAAAAAACAAGTCTTATGCCAGGTTCAACTGTGCCTGAGAAAGGGTCAAACAGCAAAGCTTGTTCAATGTCCTGGTGACAAACACAACTCCCAAAGCTGGGCAGGCAGCCCAGCTGCAGCCCTGTGTGTATGCCTCCATGGCATGGCAGGACTTCCCAGGGCTGAGTGGAGGAGATGTGAACATGCGGAAGAAGACATCAAAGAGAGGGGCTGGGGAAGGGATGAAACACTAAGAAGATAGCGCAAAGAAGAACGCTTTCCATTTAAGGGTCCTTCGGACACTGTCAGAGAAGGGAGTAAGGAAAACCCAGGTGCTCCTGGGCTTCAAGAGGAGGTGCTGGGTGACAGCCTGTTCTCCTGTGGCTGCAGATCTCAGGGTTAATGACCTTTATGCATTTTTGTTAGCCACTGTGTGCATCAATCACCTTGACATGGGGGATACCTCAAGGCAATTTCAGGTGAGGAATAATAATCCAGGCAGCCAGTGTCATACACTCAGCCACACGTAGAATGGCATGGGCCAGAGGGCAGGGATAGGATTCCGGCTGCTTTCATGAAATAAATGAAAGCTATAAACTGATAGGAGTCATGCCATGATCTGCAGGCCATCTCAGCCCTCCACATATATGGCTACACTGAGGGAAACAAAGGAGAAAGAGATAGTGAGGCTTAGGGCTGAGACTAGCACCATCCATGAAATGGGGCCATAAAGAGAAAATATTCTTTTCTCATTTATCTTTCTCTCCTGATTCTCTCCCCCTTTATAATATTCCCTGCCAGAGCTGGGCTCCCCATCAGCCTGGTTGGGGGACCCAATGGTGCCCCAGGTATCCTGTGTCTGGGTTTGATTCCCAGATCTCATAGTGTTAGTGACCATGTGAGCTCAAGTACGTCACCGTCTTCTCTACATCTCCATTTCCTCATCCATAAAAAGGAGACTGAAAATTTTTTCAATGGTACAAGATTGCTACTATGAAGATGAAATGAGGTAATACATGGACCCCAGGTAGAACTGCACCTGACACATAGTTAGAGCCCAATACTTGTTACTTAACATTATCATGATCATTGTCATCATCATTGATTCATCCATCAGGAACCCTGCCCCAGCTAGGATGCATTAGGTAAAGCTTCCTTGTCAAAGTGACAAGGAAACCCAATTTCTGTGTGGGCAATGCTTCCTATAGCACAGACCCTGGGGCTGCTCTTCCCATTCCAAAGCCACACAGCCATTCTGCATGACCTCATCCTGGTCCCACACTCCCCTCAGAAACAGCTGCTGGGTGAGCCTCACTCCTTCTTTGAGTAAGGAGACTCCTCAAAGAAATAAAAGTGGACCTTCCATTTGATCCTGCAATCCCGTTAGTAGGTATCTATCCAAGATAAATAAGACATCTCACAAATAGCACCTACTCTAACAGGAGGGATTCCCGCCAACTTCATCATATTCTCTCTCTTTAGTTCTTTCCCCTAAAAGACCTTCTCCTCCAGGAAGCCTTCCTGTCATCATTAGAAGAGTGAGGTAAACATTTGACCACTTGTCTCTCCTTCCACCGGGGGTGAGCTCTTGCCAGGAGATTAGTAGGAAGCCCCACAGCCTCCCTGGAGCTACACCCCCAGGTCCTGCCTCTCAGCCCTGTGGACTCACCCATGCCTGACCCTCAGCACCTTCTAGAAATAGAGAAAGACAGGGCACAGGCCAGGAGAGGATTGTGACAAAAAGGCATGAGGCAGTCATGTGGCACGGCACCTAAGTCTATAGGCATGCCTCAAGCCCAGGATAGAATGCAGTGTAATTTGTGGCTAAAATGGAAAATATTCTTTATTCTTCCCACAGCTTGGTTTTCCTAGCAGACACAGAAAAACACTCTGGCTCCCTCTCCCCTCCCCAATTACTCTGTCTGCTCACTGTGGCTCCCCAGGGAGTTGCTATTTCACTTCCTCTGTTCCCAGTGGGCTGCCTTGACACTCACCCACCCGGTTCCAGCATTGGACTGAGCTTTCTGTCCATTCCTCCAATCCCCACTGTTCTATCACAGGCCCTGCTTGGACCGGCACTGGAGACAGCTCCTCCTCACTCTCTCACAGGGAGGTCCTTCCACATAAGGGTAGTGGTAAAATGAGCTTGAGCCTACATGCTACTAATCAACGTAGCTTTCACCTCTTTTGCCCAATTACAGCATTAAGACATTTGTGTTCTACACCTGATAGATCCAACTTGTACTAGCACGTAAGCACTCCAGTTTATACAAATAATCAACACAACGGATCCCATAATGGTGTGAATGTATGTATAATCTATGTACAAATGACTTAATAAAAAATAAATTTAAAAAAAAATGAACTTGAGCCACAGCTCCTGATGAGGTGTGAGAGCCCAGGCAGTGGGTCCTTGTCCCTCTCCAGGCCTCCCTGTCTAAGAAAGGAGGGTGCAGAGGGAAGGGAACACTGATGCACCATTGGTGGGACAGCAAACCAGTACAGCTTCTATGGCAAGACATAAGGAGACTCCTCAAAGAAATAAAAGTGGACCTTCCATTTGATCCTGCAATCCCATTACTAGGTATCTATCTAAAAGAAAAAAAAAATCCTTTTACTGTAAGGACATTTGCACTAGAATGTTTATCTCAGCTCAATCCACAGTCACAAAGATGTGGAAACAACTCAAGTGCCCATCAACCCATGGACGGATTAATAAATATGGTATACTTACACCATTGAATACTATTCATCCATAAAAAGGTGGAGACTTTGCATCTTCTGCAACAGCCTGGATGGGTTTGGAGAACATTCTCCTAAGTAAAGTATCATGAGAATGGAAAATTAAGCATCTCATGTACTCCACACTAAGTTGAAACTAAGTAGATGAACAACTTCACATGAGAGAAAACTAAATTAAATTCAAGAAGGGGGTAGAGGGAAGGGGATTGGATAAGCTCCCACCCAATGGGTACAATGTAGAGGTATATGGCATAACTCTGGGTGAAGGACACTACAAGGCCGACTTTACCTAACAAATGCAAACAACATAACCCAATCTGTTTTTTTTAATTAAATCATAGCTGTGTACATTAATGCAATCCTGGGGTATAATGTGCTGGTTTTATATACCATTTGAAATATTTTTATCAAACTGTACATAACCCAATCTTATGTACCACCATATTAATTCAAAATTTAAAAATTGGAAAAGAAAATGGAGGGGGCTGGGCTGACACCATCAGCACCTCCCATTAGTGCTGCAGGAGCTTCCTGACATACAATGGTATGATTTTTTTACTTTGCAATGGGTTTATCATGGTAGCAAATGCATTTTCAAAACTTACAGTATTTTCAACTTAACATGAGTTTATAGGGGCATAACTCAATCATGAGTCAAGTAACATCCATATGAGTGAATCCTTGATATGCAAACTTACTAGAACATCACATGAGCACCTTAAGACAAATGACCATGGACTTAGAACACATCTAAGTGGCCTCCAAAACTTAACATCATCTGTCCCCCAGCTCACCCCATTTCTACCACACTGGCTTCCTTCCTGTTCTTTGCATGTGCCGAGCCAGTTTCCAGAGGAAGACCTTTGTATGACTCATACCTGCTGCCCTGACTATCCCCTCGGTCTACCCTTCGGTTCTAGCCTCATCTCTCCAATGAGCATGTTCTACCTCACCCTCTCCCCTACCCCTGCCCATCCCCGGCCCTTGTCCTGCTGCATCACAACACATCACTACCTAAAGTTATTTATTTATTCATCTCCCATCTGTCTCCTTCAGGAAAACATCAGCTCCATGAAGTCAGGGAGCCCCCACATCTCATCAGCGCAAATCCAGTGCACAGATTACCTGGCCCATGGGGTTCACTGGCAGGGAGGCTTCAATGAGTGGGTATCAGTTTGGAAACAACAGCCTCACTCGTGCTGCTAGTACCCGATGCTCAGAAGATGGGGATGTGGCATTTGGTAACTAGGTAGCTCAGATCTAGTTTTACCAGGAAAAGCCCACAAAACAATCTGGGGCCACTGCCTCAGGTTACACACCGGTGCATCTCTTGGATGTGAGGGAGATGCAAGGGGCAAATGCAAAAGCTTCATGGCAAGCTCTGAATGCTCTTATGAAAAGTAGTCAACTGTGTGCCCCACAGATGCATGCTGGTAAGGACAGCCTTTCTCATACAAGATTCGGTGAGGTTCAGCCCGTGTGCCATGCTGTGATCTAATCTGCCCTCTGTCCCTGAGTGCACTGGCTGGCCATGAGCCATCTGTGCTGACCGTGAGGGCCTCCACTGCGCTCCTGCAGCTACCCCTTGTCAGCACCTCTCCTACTGCTTCCTGTCCCTCCAGGTGACTTTCTCAGTCTAATCCTCAGGCCTCTGTTTCATTCGTGTCCTTTTCCTTACAGAAAGATGATCTCTAGGACATTTACTTACAGACCTGAAGTTCCTCGTGAAGTCCCCTCTTATTCTTGTTTTCTCTGGGCTAAATGCTCCCCGTTCCTATACTTAGTTTTCCTACTAAATAAATGTGGAAGGAAATTTCGGGGAGGCTCTGTGTTCCTGTCTGGCCCAACTCCCCTCTGTGCCCTGGTGACTTTCTAAGAGGTGTCCCTATCTCTCTGTGCTTGGGGGCGCTGGGAGGGAGCTGGGAGGACAGCCCACCAACCCTGGAAGAGGGGGAGAAGAGAGCTGAGGTTCAGTACCCCGGGAGGCTCAGGCCACAGAGATGACAGGCTGCTACCGTGAGAGGATGAATTAGAACCAGACATGAGGCCAAAGCCACTGGGTCCCACATTAGCGATCATCAGATTCACAAAGGAGGTTTTGGAAATACACTGACTCCAAGCCCTCCCCCTTCAGATCTACCAGCTCAGAATCTGGGATGGCGAAAGTTTGAAAATGCTTCTCCAGCAGTGCTGAAAACCAGCCCACATTGGGAAACACTGTTTTTCAAGACTCTCTGCCCCCCACCCGCCGTTTGTGCCCCAGGGCCTATATTCCTGTGGCTTGCCCCTCCATGAGCAGATTCCCTGAAAGGAGCCATAGGGTGGAGACAGACTTGAAGACAATTCCCTCATGCACAGAGTGTCAACATGGAATCCGCCATGTCAGCGGGCTTCCCTCTGTGCCCCCTCCACTCTCACACTGATGACAGGGCCCCAGCACACGTCTATGACCCCAGAGTTCACGGGTGAGCGTCAGACCCACTGCACTATCTTGACAGCTCTGAAGTAAGAAGGACAAAAACCGAAGTGGGAGTGCTGCCTGCCACGTGGACGCCACTGGCCCAAGCTGGTCTGACTTCCAAACCTTTTGTTTGACATGCCAGAGAGGAGACCTATGCAGTTACCTCCAATTTTGTGAATTTGGGGGCTTTAAGATTCCCCGCTACACGCAAAGCACTTTAACAGGCACCTTTAGATCTTACATCTTACAAGACAGTTGCTGGCCTCTATTCAAAAGCAGAGGTGGCAGGCTGCTCAGTGCAAAAATAAAAATGACATTTTGAAATGTGTTGGTAATTTTTATTTGAAGATTGTGTGCTTTGAAATTGACTTCACATGTATATGAATAAATAATGAGTCTTGCCAACACCCATGTGCTCTGGTCAGAAAAGTACGGGAACATTGTTCATTGTTTTGCTAACGACATCAATCAGTTCTGGCCTCACCCACAGACAGAGTCTTCACTGTCATACCAGGGAGCAGACGACATACATCCAAAATAATGTTTGTTTTTAAGTAAGACTGCAGAAGGAACAATTTTCAGCAACTTGCAACAATAGTAAACTGGCAAGAAAAGATATTGCAATTAGACTTCGTTATGGTATCTGGTAACACTGAACTCCCCTAGCACGCGATGTTTACTGGTTTGGTTTCAGATTTGGCTAACTAATTGAGAAAGGCGGCTACTTGCTCTTCTTCTTCATTAAAAACAAGGGTCTAGACCAAAAGAGAGGGACTCCAACAAGGGAATTTAGGGAGCACATGGGGAACCACTCCCTAGTCATCCCCAAGCCTGGGAAACACCATTCAAGGCAGGAGTCCTCCATTAGATTTCATGAGAACAAAATCATTTCAAGCTGGGCTCTGGTACTTCCTACAGACACAGCAGAACCACGGCAACACATCCTGCTCAGGGCTCAGTTCTGAAATGGGCAGGTGAAATGACCCATAGAAAGGATCCCCTCTTCCTGCATGGACTGCAGGGGAGATGAAACCAGGCCCTGGACACTCCTGCTTTTTCCCTGGGCTCAGTGCTCTCCATAACCAGGAGTCTGTTTTGTCCTGGCAGGCTGAGAGCATCCCAACCAGAGCCACAGGACAGGGGCAGAGGTCTTGGCATGCCTCACTTGCCATAGGACCATGGCAAAGGTCTGTGGTCTTGTCATACCCAGATTATCACAGGGCAGTGGCAGGGGTTTGTGCACTTGGCATGTCCAGCTTCGGCTGAATATGCCTTGACTCAATGAGACCTGGCACAGAGAAGAGAAGGAAGCCAAAAAGAAGAAAAATCCAGAAAGTGAGGGAAATGGAGGAAGAAGAGGGAGCATGGTCGCTCTGTGGGTAAATGAGCAGGAAGCGTCTCTGCCCAGCACCCTCCCTTCTCTCCAGGGTCTAGGACAAGCCGTGGCACATAGAAAACGAAAGTCTGTGCAGGCCCAAGGGGGAGCAGGCAAATCTGTGAATCCCACTGAAACCCAGAGCAGCTTCTATGTGTGACTATCCACCATCCCAAGTGGCAAGGAAGGAAAGGACCTGGGACCGGAGCCCAGGAGTCCGAGCCTCCCCGCAACAGTGCCCGATGGGAGACCCCTCTGCCCTGCTGCAGGTCCCAGAACTCATTTCACCCTACTCCAGACACCAGCCTTGTCATCAGTCCCCTCCTGCTCCCCAGGTGGTGGTGAGTTCAGAGGAATTAGTTGTGACCTTTAGGAGGGGATGAGATGCACTGATAGGCTGATAAGTTCAGGTGTCTCAAGGCACTGGTACAGTAGCCCTACCTGCCCGGACAGTTGCAGGGCATACACAGTGACTTTACAAGCAACCCCTGTGTTCCAGAGACCGTGCTGTGGCCTTTGTGCCCCAGGGCTCTCAGTGTCATGGAGACAGATGAATAACAAAACCATTATAGTGCAGTGGAGTAGTTGCTGTGATTTAAGCACAGCCAAGACATTTTGAAAGCATAGTGGAAGGGCTCCTATTGTATATGTCTTTGGAAAACATCTGGGAAAATTCACGCATGAGTGTTTGTATGCCCTGCACTCACGTGTGCACATGTATGCATGTGCACAGACACACACTCACGCTTAGTGGTCTGAGTATACCCCAGCCCAGTGACCCTGCCCAGGTAAGGTAGTGGTCCAAGAATGACAGCTCCATCCATCCACCTGTCCACCCATCTATCCATGCACCCAGCCATCATTTATTATGTGCTTACTATATAATGAGCAGTTTTCAAGATGCTTTATGTATTTGAACTCATGTGCTCCTACAATAACTTTATGAGTCAGGAATTATTAGTCTCATTTTATAAATAAGGAAATTAAGACCCAAGAAGGTTAGGTGCTTGGCCAGCGTTGCACTAGTACACTAGTAAATAGCTGAGCAAGGATTTGGTTTTTGTTGTTTTTCTTTTGTAGAGACAGAGTCTCACTTTATCGCCCTCTGTAGAGTGCTGTGGCATCACACAGCTCACAGCAACCTCCAACTCCTGGGCTCAGGCGATTCTCTTGCCTCAGCCTCCCGAGTAGCTGGGAATACAGACGCCCACCACAACACCTGGCTATTTTTCTGGTTTGCAGTTTGGCCAAGGGCGGGTTTGAACCCACCACCTTAGGTATATGGGGCCAGTGCTCTACTCAATGAGCCACAGGCGCCGCCCATGAGCAGGGATTTTAACACAGATCTGAATAACTCCAACTCTATATTCTTTTAATCTCTTCCACATTTCCCATACTGTGTTCTGTGTTCTTTAGAAAACTGAATTTTCCAAGTCCTAACAGCCATTCCATACACACCATCTCTCTCTATTTTAGGAAATGTACTATGCCAATTCATATGTACATAAAGGCTCTGAGAAGTCCTATAGTATTCTTGGTTTAGTGCAGCATTCACCAATTTATTTGATTACAGAACTTTTTGATGGCAAAAATATCAAATACCATGGTAATTTGAAAAACGTTGTTTTACTCCATCACCTGACCTAAGACCAGAGCCAAGACTTCTGGCTCTCAGAAAGGTTTTGTTTTGTTTTATTTGTTTGTTTGCTTCATACAAGAACAAATGATTTGACCCTAATCCCCTTATATCAGAGGGATGTTCTTCTTTGTAGACCTTCACTTCTGGTCTTTTCCTGAGCTGTGTCTCCAAGAAACACAGTGGGTACAAGGGTCGTAGACCTCTGAGAAGTGATGAATTTGGTCTAAAAGTTACACCTTAAGAGACGGCCACTGCCGTCCCTTGCTCCCATTGCTGGGACCTTCTCATTCTGTCTCCCAGCTCTACATCTTAAACTGCTATTGCCCCAGGACAAGGACCCATCTATTTCAGACTCTGCTGCTGACTGCCAGGACAATGGCCTTGATCTCTATCTTGTGTTTCTCAGTCCCCAGCTTCTGCATTATGAAGGATATCCATCTGTGCTTCCTTCTCCCTCCCTTTCATAGTTGTCTTCCTAAAAAAATAAACAGACCAGCAGAAGCAACCCAGAGATGAGTACTGCTGCATGTAGAGGGGTTTGATTTGCTGCCCCAGAAAAGGTAATGGGCCCTGCCTCTCCACACGTGGAGCCAAGAGCCAGGAGCCAGTGGTGACAGAGTGGTAGGCTCCCCTGGGAACTTCTCCACTCTGCAGCCACCCCAAACCCGGGAGTCAACACATCATCTTGTTGCACTCTGGCTGACTCACTGCATGGTTGGGGAGTGACGACCAGGAAATTTGCAGCCTCAGCTGCTCCTGCCAGGCTTGCTACTCTGCACCACAGGGTACAGAGCCACTTTCCCGAGTCGCCAGTGGGGGATGTTCTCCAATGAGCTCAAGTCATCTCAAATGCTTGATTCCCAGAAGTGGCTGGAATGGGCCTCCAGGCCTTGTACTTAGAGAGCAAAATGCACATCTTAATGCAAGAGTTTGGCCTCTCCTTGCCCTCATCTTCATTGATTCACACCCAGGCCCTGGGCGTGGGCTCTCTAGGATCCCACACAAGCTGGAGCAGAATTTACGGAGGACATGCTATGTGCTGATCATCTGCTGACAATCAGTGCAGGTTGAGTTTGAGAAGGAGAAGGGAAACCTACTCCCTGAAAAGAGCAAGCAACCTCCAAGAAAGAACAGGACAACAGGTCCATAATAGAAACCAGGAGACTTCCCTTCCCTCCCCTTCATCCACCCTATGCCATCAGTACATCCTGAGGGGGAGAGGAGGGAAGAAGAGAGAAGGAAAGGAACGAGAGCCTCAAATTCTGCTGTCTCCTTAGGGCCCATCCTCACTGCTCTGCTCCTTCAGCCCCTCTTGAGTCTGGGGAGGAAATATCAGGCAGGTACCCCTGGGATGCCTCAGAAGTTGATGTTGAGGAAGCACTTTCCAAAGGAGGTTCTAGCCTGAGCTCTGCGACTTTCTTGCTCTTTGATCTTTCCCAAGCCCAAAGGAAAACAAATTGTTTAAACTTTTAATTATTACACCCACATCCTTTCTTCCCCATGGTCTCTGAAAGCTGGCTACTGACATATAAATATATTTTCCCCTTTCTTTTGAGACAGAGTCATGGCCTCAGCTTAGCTCACAACAACCTCAAACTCCAAGGCTCAAGCAATTCTCCTGCCTTAGCCTCCTGAGTAGCTGGGACTATAGGCACCCACCATCACGCCTGGCTAATTTTTCTATTTTTAGTAGAGATGGAGTCTTGCTTTGGTCAGGGTGGTCTCAAACTCCTGACCTCAAGAGATCTTCCCACCC
Organism: Perodicticus potto; assembly: GCA_963574655.1. Taxonomy (NCBI): domain Eukaryota; kingdom Metazoa; phylum Chordata; class Mammalia; order Primates; family Lorisidae; genus Perodicticus; species Perodicticus potto. Next base: position 168,851 of record CAUYRH010093475.1, read on the forward strand.
TGACCCCCCCAGAGTGCTAGGATTATAGGTATGAGCCACCACAAATGGCTTGGCCACTAATAAACTTTCAGATGAGGACTCTTTGGTGGTTGTATAGTGAAGAATTAATCTTAACCAAAGAGCAGCTTCCTAGTAGCTGGTCTCTCCCCTCAGCTACAAGGAAGGGATCTCCAAGCCATAGAATGTCCTGCTTGATGGCAGTGTCTTTGTTTTCATGGGGAGCTTTGGTCACTGGACACTCTAACAACATTTGTTTGGATGGGAGCTTTGGGACACGCTACATGAATTCTACCCCCACAAGGGCTATTGATTAAAGACTGACCATACAGGCAGTTATATGATCAAGCTCCAGGAAAAACTGGACACCAAAGTTCAGATGAGTTCCCCAGGTTGGCAATACTCTGAGCAGACTCACACACTGGTGCTGAGAGGCTAACACTATCTGTACTCATCAGAGAGAGGACAAGAAAAGCTCTGTATTAGATACTTTCTTGGACTCCAACCTATGCATGTCTTTCCTTGGCTGAAGAAAGAACCTGTATCCGTTCTCTGTAATAAACCGTAACCTTGAGCAGAGCAGATGTCAGTGAATTCTGTGAGTCCTTCCAACAAATTATTGAGACCACAGAACTTGTAACTGGTGTCAGAAGTGAGAGCAGTCTTTTGTGGACCAGACCCCCCAACTTCACAGTTGGCTGGCTCTTCACAGGTGGCTGATAACTTTCACTGTGTTAATACTGATTAGTAAACTAGTAGATGGCACCTCTGCTGGTGTAGCCATTTTTAATCTCATCATCTGTTACACTGACCTAATGAGGACTCCTAGTTCATGAAAAGATTACACAGATATCCTTAAACCTAGTAATCAGCTTTTAGGCTTTAGACTGGTGTAAATCCAAACACAAATTGCTACTGTTCCAGGGCCACAATTTTTGGAAATAGTAATAATTCTTAATGGAGACAGCAGCAGGGAGCTGACTAACTTTCTCCATGCACCCTTGGCACTTGGTTCCTGCTGTTGCCACCATTCATCGCCTTCAGCTCTGCTTGGTTGTCCATGCGTCTTGGTGTGGATTATTTTGAGCACCCTGGGAGCAGTAATCTCATGCATCTTCCACTGTCTGGCAATCAGAGCAGAAAGTAATGCACTGGGTGTTGATGAATTGAAGTAGATTCCCTGATCCCTCACAGACACAAGCAGTTGTGTCCATGAATACAAGGTTATTACAGCCCCATAAACAGGTTCTCTTTAAACTGTGATCCCATATAAAATTTTACAAGTCTCCTGCTCCTCTCTAAGAAGACATCCAAAAGGAAAAATCAACACAGAGGCGGCAGAGCATAGAGCCAAGAGCACATGTGAGGGTACTGGGAGACATGGCTCCAGTGACAGTCCCATTTTCCCAGTGGCTGCATGATCTTAGACAAGTCACTGGACACGAGACTGAGTTGTCTCATCTATAAGGTAGAGAGAAATGCTCTGCCATGTGGCCACCCCACAGACATGCCAGGAGCTAATAAATACAGGGCTGGTGCTATTATAGGCTCAGGCTCCACCAACACTTCCCAGGCACATGCCATATGTTCGGCACACCAAAGTGCACTTCCACACCCTTGTCTCATCCCCAGAGTCCTCATACTCTGGTGTTGAGGGGCAATAATGCGGAGGGGTTCAGAGTGGGCTACAGATGACACGAGACTGACCAATGGTTAGCATTTATTAAAGTTAAGTATGAGAACGTGAAGGTCCACTGTACTATTTTTCCTATTTCTGTGCAATCCTCTTGGCAACTACATGAGGTGGGTCTTCCTAGTCCCACTTTACTCATAGGAAACCCAGGCTCAGAGCTCCAGAGATGCAGGTTTTCTCAGAATGTTGGAGGCAAAGTGTGTCTACAAGCCAGGTTCCCTACCTTCAAGCAACTCCCCACACTCCGCAGCTTCCCACACTGTGGTGCATGGCTGGCACCCAGAACCGCACTTGCCCTCAGAAAGGGGCTCTTCAAAGGCCCAGGTTTGTGTCCACAGGAGGTGGATCACTGCAAGGAAGGAAAGTGATCAGGGAAAGTAGTTTTCCACCTCCCCTTCCTGTGCCAAGGACCCCTTTCTACATGTCATTATGAAACATTCATAAAATAAGGGGGTTCCTCAGAGTCACTCTCATCACCTGTTAACATCTGCTTGGTCCCCAAAGGCACTGGACAGAGATTGCTAGAGGATGCAAAGGTGTATGTAACACACAGGGCTCCCCCAGAAACTTCCTCCAGCCCACTCACAACAATAATTTTTAATTTATTAGCCAACTATCTAAAGGGGAGACAAGCAGATCATCAGTTTTTGCCCTCAAAGGGAATTGCTCTGGAGTGGAGAAAAAGAGAGCTTTTCCAATCTTTTCTGCAAAAGAAGCAACTCAGTGTGTGTGTGCTAGTGTGTGTGTTGGGGGAATGAGGTTATAGGGGGCAAATGGAGTTGAGTAAAAAGAGAGCCACACTTCTCTAAGGGCACCCTTGGGACATGCCCATCTGCAGCTCTGGGGCTGCCTACAGCTTGCATTTGTTTGAAAGTTCAACCCTGAGATGTATACAATTTACCCCAAATAACCCCTGCCTGGGAAAAGTAACAAAGTCCAAGTGACACCATAATACTCAAAAGCCTGGAGATGTATTCATATAATCTGCCAAGCCCACGCCCTGGAAGTCTCCCCCCATCTATTAAGATAAAGTCACCAAATGGTTATATTTTCTCTTCCCACGTATTAACTTCGTCTTGAGCCCTTTGCACAACACATGGGTCGGCCAAACCAGAATTCACTGGGGAGCCTGGGAAACATTGCCCGGCACCTCTGCAACCTCAGAAACTCCCACTGGTGCCTGTGGCCTGACGTGTCACGTCCTCACACACCATGCACAGCGCTCAAGGTTTCATCCAAATTTCCACCTTAAGTTCCATCCTAGTCTCTAAGCCATACCTGGGTTCCCCTGCACCAAAGCACTTCCTAGTTTTGCTCAAAGGAGAGAGATAAGCAGCTGAGTAGAGCCAAACCCATAACCAAGCCCCTTCCTCCAATCCAGGAAAATGTAAAAATATATAGACTTTAAGGCAATGGAAAAAAAAGTCAAACCCGAGCTCTATAATTGTGGTCTGTGCACAAGGCATGTTGTATTGTCAGAGCATTCTCAGGGAGGCTGATCACGCCTGGTGGAGGTGGGGACTATGTTCTTGATAACAGAAGCTTTCTAATGTTCTGTGGATTGTGTCTTTCAGAATACTCTTGGTTTGAAAAGCAAAGACCTTAAGTTGAAGAATTAGGTCTGTAAATGCTGACTTAGGCTCCTTTACTTTCAGGTTGAGTCTGAGCTTAGTGTGGAGGACCCCTGGACATCAGCTCCCTGGTTGAGGGAGTTAGCTCATATGAGTGGGCAGGGGAGGCAAGCACACGTGTGTGTGTGTGTGTATACACATGTTCTCAGGGGCAAGGAGGAGAGAAAGCAGGAGAGACCCAACACACGGAAAATCTCTGCCAGTAACCTGGCACTGAGGAATAATCATCCACCTTGGCCAAGAGTCTAGAAGGAAACGATTTAAAGATAGTTTGAATTCGGAGCAATTAGAAAGAAAACTGACCATCACAAAGCGGCAGTGTTGGTATGTTAGAGCAGGTGTGCCAATATAACTTCCTTTTTGTCTGGCAGTTCTGTCGAGTATTATGTCTGGATTTCAGAAGTAATTTTAATTTTTAAAAAGGCAATGGCTAAAAAAAAACACATATATATACATATATATTTGAAGCCAGAAAGGTGGCCTACAAGATAGAATCTGAGAAGCAAAGCTGAAGCAGTATAACTGAGTTAGTCTGCTCAGCCCTCCGCACACACCCTCCGTGATTATCTAGTTAATGTTTTTTGTGATTGTAAGGATGTTTACGTCAGGAGACGTGAGGAAGTAGGCACATAGACGACAGGTGTTGTGATAGCAATAAAATTTACTTCGATGGTACAATGTTTTCTTTAATGAGTCTCTTAAATATTTTGTTAAGTGAAAATTACCTTTCTGTTGCTTAAACATTTTGCATTGTCAGAATGAAAACTACTTTGATATTACTTCCCATCAGAAAGTTAAAATTGTCTAGGTCTATTTCCTTGTATTCCCATTATAAAACTGTAAGATGTGTAACGGAGGCAGAACAGAATTGAGAGGCGACTCTCACTGTTCAGAATCACTGACAAGAGCTTGTTCAGACCTAAACCCCATCTCTGCACATTGGCTGGACAGTGACAGGCGGCCAGGCCCCCTGGCTCCGGTAACATATCCCTGGTGAGGAGTCTTTCTCCCATCTGTGCTTCACCTGCACAGTTCTCATCCCTCCCTCTCCTTTCCCCATAGTGACTAGCTGAAATTTCTTGAATAATCTTACAGAATGTCTTTATGAATACGGAAGGGAAGACAAATGTTTGTGCACGCTTATTCTTATTTTCTCCCTTTTTTACACAGAGGTGGGCACAGTATGTACTTTGCTTGTGTGGTTTTGCAAAGGGCTCCTGCTAGCTCTGTGGACAACGTGGAGAAATGGGGAGCAGACGACACCGTGCAATGACAGGGACGTGGCTGGTTCAGTGCACACCCAGACGTGGAATCTAGTCCTGCTGGCTCTGTGTCCTGAGTCCTTCCCACCACGTGGACTTGTACCAGGGGCCAATTTTGCCCACACAAGGGAGTGCTTATGAAGCACTGGTAGGCTTCTGGGAAGCAGTTCGTCCTGTTAAGTAGGTTAAAACCTCCCCTGGCAGTCTCACATACAGCACTCACTGGCCTGGTAAACCTTTCCCTCATAGATCATGCAAAGGTAAACTCTAAGCCCTTTGTTCTTTAAATGACTAAGCGACCTACTTATGCAAAAGCCCTGGTCCAGTGCTTAGCTCATGGTAGCTACTTCATAAAATAAACATTAGTTGAATCTGAATGATCACTGCATTCCAATTTAATGGCCCTGGGAATAAAGAGATTAATCATAAAGAGATGGGGAACTGGCTGATTTCAGCCAGCCCAGTGATGGTTTACTTTGGTAGCATAAGCCTGTCTCAAGCCAGGGGTCACTTCCTACTCTCCTGCCAGAGAAGCAGAAGCAGCTTTCTTTGTACTCAGTATTTGTTTTATGGGGTGGGGCCACAGGGTTCTAACAGCTACCTGCTGGCAATATTCAGGCCAGTCCCTTAACAAAACCCACTGGAAGAAAAGGGAGTCCAGTGAGGTGGAGGGCCAGAGCTGTGCTTGGGAAGGAATGAGAAGTCCCCTCCCAGGGCTGCCTTTCTTTGAGGCAACTTGCCTCCTTTCCTCTTATCCCCTAAGCCACGCTTACCAACAAGAGCCCTGGGTCCCTAATCAGACTGATCCCAGGGAAGTCACCTTTCTTTAAGATTTGCCTCAGTCACATTCCAAAGAAGGTGATCCCGAGGAGGGGAAATAAAAAACAAACATTTAGCTAAGATTACAAAAGTGAGGAAGAACTCCCTGGAAATTTGTTCTTTTAGATGTAGACTATCACCACTCTCCAGTGTAGATAACTTGAAGTTTGCAAAAGTGAGCAAAGGAAAGAAGAATAAAGTAAAATTGCCTTGGATGGTAACTTCCAAAATTAACTGGCAAGATGTACATCTTTTCCAGGCCACCAGAGAATCTCCACTCAAGTCCCCAAACAGTGAACTGGGCTCTCATCCTAATTCTTCCTCAGGGAGCCAACACAGTCATCACCTCCACATAAACATGTCAATCCTCCCCACACAAGCCTGGGAAACCTCTCCTAGCCAGCCGGAGAACTAACAGCTTCTGGCAAGCAGCACCGTCTCACATAAAGAAACTGGTGGCATAGGGTTCCTTCCCAGGTCACAGCCTTCTGTTGGCTGTGGTAGTCACCTCATCCTAGAAGAATCTCTCCCTAGAAAAGGTACAGAGCTCTGCTGAGACCCTCTCCCACTTCCCCTTTGCAGCTCCACCCAACACACTTCCGGCCACTACCTTGAGTATGAAACCTGGCCAATACCTTGAGTGTGAAACCTGGCTCTCTCACCTGACTCTGGGTCATTATTTCAATTGTCTGAGCCTCAGTTTTCCTGTCTGTAGGCCTGTTTCCTGGGGAAGTTATGAAGAACATGGGAAATTATTCTTGCAAAATGCTTAGCAGAGGGCGGCGCCTGTGGCTCAGTGAGTAGGGCGCTGGCCCCACATACCGAAGGTGGCAAGTTCAAACCTGGCCTCGGCTAAACTGCAAAACAGAAAAATAGCCGGGCAGGTGTTGTGGTGGGCGCCTGTAGTCCCAGCTACTCGGGAGGCTGAGGCAAGAGAATCGCTTAAGCCCAGGAGTTGGAGGTTGCTGTGAGCTGTGTGACTCCACGGCACTCTACCTATGGCGATAAAGTGAGACTCTGTCTCCACACAAAACAAACAAACAAACAAACAAAATGCTTAGCAGAGTACCTGTGAGTTGTTAGTGCTGGGTAGATATCACTTATTTCATCATTATCAGTAAGGATGGAAGGTGGAGTTGCCCAGGTTCACTCTGCGGCCTCACCAGAATGTAAGTTCCACTAGATTCTATTAAATGAATGAATGAATAGGTGGGTGGATGATGAATGCATGCAACTGAGAAATTGGAATGTGAGCCTTGATCAATCAGATGCTCCTCTCTCCTTTCTGCCTTTCCAGATATATACACACACATATATATATATTCACACACACTTATATACACATATCTACACACATACACACACATGCCTACCTTCTATTTGTCCTTGTAAAGCCAGCTTCTTCCAAAAGTGTTTTATCTGCTGCAACTCATTGTACTCACCCTTTCCCACTACATTTCTCAAGTGTACAAATTCTCCACCACACAATGTATAGCAATTCATTAGGTTTTATTTTATTTTATTTTATTTTTGCAGTTTTTGGCTGGAGGCTGGGTTTGAACCCGCCACCTCCGGCATATGGGGCTGGTGCCCTACTCCTTTGAGCCACAGGCGCCTCCAATTCATTAGGTTTTAAACTCTCTGTGGACAGGGACTACTTGTCAGCCATTGGACTTCTTTTCGGTCTCGGCTTTAATCTGGCACTTAAGAAATGACTGGCTTCTTTGGGGAGGAAAAAAGCCAAGTAATCGCCTCTTCTAGGTTCCCATATACAGAAAACCCTAGCCTTTCTTAAAGGAAGGAAGAAATGAACCAAACTTTAAGGCTGATGCTTTTCCAGGAGGAGCCACACTTACCCTTGGACATCTGGGTCTCTGCTCCTCATCAGGAATGAGACTGGAGGATCTTCCCAGTCACAGGATCAAGAGAGGACACAGGGGAATCCGGGTGGTTAGCAAGAGTCACTAATGGTCTCCACTAGAGGGGAAGATCCCCTCTCAGCACTGGAAACCATAGTAAGAAATACACCTTAGCAAGGTGTCAAGCCACAGAGAGAGGCTCTCATGAACACACAGAGAGAAATAAAGAGGGTGCTCAGTGGTGGCTTAGCTAAAAGGCAAAATGCTGGGCAACAACAGTCTTGAACAGACAGGGGATGAATAACAAAAGGACACCACTCTGGTTTTAGAAGCACTGTGCCAAAGAGCAAGGCTAAGCATGGCTCCCACCTCACACTAATTAATGGGTGAAAAACTCAGGTCACAAAATGTACAGCACATCCCATTTTATTTATAAGCACAAACACACAAACACACACAAAGATTAGAAGAAACTACACCAAAATGTCAGCAGTGATCAAATTAGAAATGGTTGTTCTCTCCTTTATCCTAAACAAAAACTTATCTGTAGTTTCAACTTTTTCTGCAGTAAACAGGGTTGTTTTGTAAAGAGAAAACATACGATAAGTTATCTGTAAATGCCCCTTGTCCTAAGTTTTTGGGGTTTTTTTGTTTTTTGTTTTTTTTGAGACAGAGCCTCAAGCTGCCACCCTGGATAGAGTGCTGTGGCATCATAGCTCACAGCAACCTCCAACTCCTGGGCTCAAGCGAGTCTCCTGCCTCTGCCTCCCAAGTAGCTGGGACTACAGGCGCCCGGCCATTTTTTTTGGTTGCATCCGTCGTTGTTTGGCAGGCCTGGGCTGGATTCGAACCCGCCAGCTTAGGTGTACATGGCTGGCGCCTTAGTCTGTTGAGCCACAGGTGCTGAGCCATTTTTTTTTCTTTTTTTGAGACAGAGTGTCACTTTATCACCCTTGGTAGAGTGCTGTGGCGTCACACAGCTCACGACAACCTCCAACTCCTAGGCTTAGGTGATTCTCTTGTCTCAGCCTCCCGAGTAGCTGGGACTACAGGCACCCGCCACAACGCCCGGCTATTTTTCTGTTTTGCAATTCGGCCGAGGCCAGGTTTGAACCCGCCACCTTCGGTATATGGGGCCAGCGCTCTACTCGATGAGCCACAGGCGCCGCCCACTTGTCCTAAGTTTTTAAAAATAGAAATGCTAAAGATAAAAGGTTTGTCCCTTTACATAGGTACTGCAAAGATGACACCAAGCGGAAAAGAAGGAAAGACAGGGGCTTCAGGTAAAAAGAGGAGAGGGGGTGGTCTCTCAGAGGGAAGGGTGGGCTGGTGCTGGTGGCATGCAGGACTAACTGTTGTCCAAACAGAAGTCAGGCCTGCAGGAAACAAACAGGAAATATATACCAACATGCCCCCAGGCAACAGAGGCAGTCCTCAAAGAACAGATGATCCTACCCCGAAAGTCTGGAGACTCAAAAAGATAGAGGTGCTATGATCCACGATCCACGTGGAGGTGGGGTCCTCCTCTGAGGAAGAAGAAAGCTCACAGAGCCCATTGCCTCCCTCCACCCCTCTCCTTCTTCCCCAGCAAGAGACAGCTCAACAGGAAGGGGATGCACAAATGTCCAGATTCTTCCAGGACCCCTGGTTGAGTAAGTACCCCTAGGTGAGCTGGGGAGCATCTTTATGCTGACCCCTCTCCTAGCGAGCAGAGGTCATGAGAGTCCTGCCTACCTTCCACACCACACACTATGCCACCTGCATTGATCTGGGATGGAAGGATGGTAAAGGGTCTACATGGAGGTGGAAGAGAATAGTGGTCTTCTGGACAAGAAAGTTGGAAAGGGCCCTGAAGTGAAATGAGGAATTTGGGGTGGGTATCACCTAATCAACCAAGTATATGCTCTTCCTGCAAAATGTAACTTCTAACCTGTAACCCATGTCCTCTAGCCAGTGAATGATCCTCCCATAAAACAGAGACAGTGATTCCCTCCCCCCCTTAAATAAAGATCCCCAGCACAGAACGGTGCACACCATGGTCGCTGCAAACATCGCCACAAACATCACAAGACTAACAGATGTCACGTCATCATTACTAAATTAACAGTTCATAATTATTGATACAAAGTAAAGAAATTAGATTTATGTGGCAACCGAGGTAATCCACAACCAAAGAATCTGGGACAGAACATCTGATGGCCTAAGGGGAACCATAAAAAATTTTCATAGATGAATGTAGAAGAAATTGGGATGGCAGCACTCACAATGGTATGTTCCTTTGTGTGGCTTCTCCTCTCACTCGCAAGAAGGATCCTTTTCCGCTCTCCTGGAAACGTCTAGCTTACCTTTGCTTTGTGTTAAATCTTATCTCTGCTTTCCTTTATAAAAATGACACCTCTATTCTGTTCTAATAGAGTCCCATGTGCCTCATTTTCCACTCCCCCCTGTTTTCATGCTCTCCCTTTGACTCAGCTGAACTTGCTATTTCTCCTGGCTGAACCGAACCAGGCCACTGAGGCTCAGAGGTGAGTTCTCACCTCTAACAGCTGATCCAGTTGGAGATTCCTCCCTGGCGGCAGGGAGGGCTCGGCTGCCCTGCCCAAAGCCATTCAGCACCTGTGAGGCTTTACACCTTTCAGAAGGTGATCCATGTAAACAAAAATATTTGCTTTGGATATTTTTGTAATACTGCAATACTTTGAATGTTTTTAAAGGAACTTCATTCCTGGGAAAGAGAAAAGGAACACTTGTCCTAGCTCTTCTTCAATGGAAACAGGCCCCTCTTCCCTGGAGTTCCCTCCTCCAGTGTGGCAGCGATGCCCAAGACAGCTCCTACTTCTACAGACCTCCTTGGCATCTTGAAGAGGGGTGAACATTATAGAAAATGGAGCGCCATTTCAGTTAGTGAGAGGTAAAAACAAACCCACAGAGTTTGGACAAGATAACCCAAAGGGAAGATCAGAGAGGTGGGGGAGAAAACCCACCCCAGGGAAAGAGTAAGAATGGGCACTCCTACTTCCTTCCTCTAAGCTGTCAACCCCCCATGGCCTGATGGAGACCTGGCTCTTTTCAGAGAAGCACCACTTTCCAGTCTTGGCTCAGGGGCAGTGGTCCGCACAAAATTGATGCTGGCAGATTTTGACATGTAGTTTCTGGAGGTGGTCTTGAAGATGTCCTGGTGCTAATTTAGAAAGACTCAGTCTGGAACACAAGCTACGGAGCTTGATCACTGTATTTCTACCCTCCAACAGATGTGACAGCATCATTTACGCTTGGAATTCTGAAGGGCTGCCCAGCCAGAGCTCTGGACTAGTGCCTGGAGGTTGGCTCCAAGCCTGCCCATGCTTGGGCCGAAATTTCAGGGCACCAAGTGGGTGGCAGAGTATCTCTGGGCTCTAGGTTAGGAAGTCAAATCATCAGCTCCCTCTCTGCCAGAGGAAAGACTGACATTTTGGGCGATAGTTTCTATGTAAAATGACATATAAAGGCAAAGATTGGGGATGGTGTTTAAAATCTTTCAAGGAATTTATTAATTGGAACTCATTTCTGAAGTGTGCTTGACACCATCATCTGTGCTACATGGAATTAAATGGGCTTGTAATTGAGTAAATTATTGTACCTAAGGCATAATGATTAATGAGACAATGAAGGGAGATCCTTGTTAGTGTGCAACTGTCTTTTCCGTGTGTGTGTGTGTGTGTGTGTGTGTGTGTGTGTGTGGAAAGGCAGGGCCCTCACAGCCTGGGGAACATTCAGAGAATGAGCCCCTAAAACAGCCATATTCCCTTCTTCCTGCTCCCTCTTCCAGAAGTCACAAAGCCCTTTCTTTGTCTAGTTAACTATGCAGAGATCCCTTCCCTACTTTCTCCTTGTCATATGCTAACAAAGTTGAGTAGAAACCACCAAGTCACATAGTTCTTCCTTTGTCTAGTTAACTACGCAGAGATCCTTTCCCTACTTTCTCCTTGTCATATGCTAACAAAGTTGAGTAGAAACCACCAAGTCACGTAGTTCTTCCTTTGTTTGTTAACTATGCAGAGATCCTCGCCATCTCTCCCTTCCGACTTCTTGACATATGTTAATGAAGTTGAATAGAAACCATTAACAAGATGATTTGTCTTTATTAAAGTCATTTATATTTTCCAATTGTACCGTAAGAGTAAAAATATGTCATTTGTTTATGCTACTTCCCTGTAGAGAACCCTGTACAAATATTATAAAATAAAGCTGATTTTGTTGGTGCTGGCTGCAGCCATCAGCTCTGTCAGTCCTCCAGATCCCATCTTTTGTCTCTCTGTCTTCTCTTGCACCATATTTTCCTTGTTCCCCACCAATTCCACTCTGGTGCGCTCCCCTTCCCTGCACTGGTTCACAACGTGTGTGTGTGTGTGTGTGTTTTGTTTTTTTTTTTTTAGAGATGGGGTCTTGCTCTGTTGACCAGGCTAGAGGACAATGACTTTATCATAGCTCATTGCAACTTCAAACTCCTGAGCTCAAGAGATCCTCCCACCTCAGCCCCCAGAGTTGTTAGCTTGGCTAATTTTCTTTTTAATTTTTTGTAGAACTCCGGGTCTTTCTATGTTTCCCAGGCTAGTCTCAATCCCTTGGCCTCAAGCAATCCTTCTACCTCAGCCTCCCAAACCACTGGGATTATAGGCATGAGCCAGCATACCCATCCCTGGTTAATGTTTGTATCAGTGATTTGAATAAAGAAAAGGCAAGCTTAAAATGTTCAGCTATCACTAGGGTAGAAAGAGCCAATAAACCCTGGTTGGCAATAGGAGAATCTAAGAAGGTCTGCTGCTGCCCAGCAAGACCGGCTGAACTTAACAAGGTGGTTCAGATGGGATTACTGTGAGGACCTACATCTAGGTTCAGAAAAGCATCTGAGTGGCTATAGTAAATGCCAGTGACAGCCCCAGTGAACAAGACTCCAAGAAGCCTATTGAATCTGAGCTCGTCTTATGTCAAAAGTGTCATGTGGCCTCTAAAACTTAAGATGGCATTGGCAGATGTATAATATTCGGAAAAAATAAAAGTCCATCTGTACCCATTTTTGGAGTTTTGAGCTGGGATCCTCTTATTAAAGGGATATTGACAAAAAAGAAAGGGTGATGAGAATATGAGAGGATTTGAAAATGTTATGAGGTAAGGAATGGCTGAAATAAATGGAAATGCTCTGGTAGAAATGGAAAACTCAAGTGAGGCAGGACATCCACCTTCACACACCTGAAGACTACCTGTGGAGAAGGCTCTGCCTCCTCCGTGCAGGCTCAGAACACAGCGTTAGGCCCCACTAGTGGGAACCATGCATCACTGATGAATGGAGGAACAAGCTGCTTTATAAAGAAGTAAATTCACCATCCCCAGAAGTATTCAAACAGGTTAAATGATCACCGGCTACAAATACATCATTGGGTAGAAACATCATTGAAACCCCTTAAATTGTCCCTGCCAACTCTGAGACTCTAAATTCAGGACCAAGAAATGATAAGAGATCCCAGCAAATAAGAAGCAGGGGGTAAAGTGGTGGCTAGCTACCTGTCAGAATTTGGGTCATCAGTAGATTAATGGGAGGTGATTCATAGATGGTCTAAGGCTATAGGAGGAAGATGAGGTTAATCTTCCTCTGACAGTCATGCTCTGCAGGGTACAGCAGAAGGGCTTCTTGCCCCAGGCTCAAGGTGAGACAAACTGGAACAAAGGAGGATGAGCATCACTTGTCCAAGGCCCTAGTAACAGCAACATCCTCTCTCGTGCCTGCCCTTGGTACCTGCCACAGAACCTGCACAAAAAGCTTTGCAGCAGGACACTACCTTGTGTTCCACGTGGGAAGATGGTTGCTAAGCAGGAAGGGGACGTCAGGAAAACCCAGAAAACAAGTGACACTCGTGCAAAAAATCTGGAACAGTGTCAGCCACCAGCCATCTCACTGCAAGTATCTCCCTGCCCCGGCCTGAACTGGGTGTTCTCTTCTGTAAAGGGAGGGAAGAACTGGTGCTATCTAAGTCTGGCCCCTTCTACCTCTCATTTTTGCTATGAATTATATAGATTTTGTGACTTTTGCTTCAGTGACATCAAGGTCAGTGGACAGAAGAGTCAGGGTGAGGCAGAGTACCCAAGATAGAGATAATTTCCGACCAGGATGAGACCAGGGCAGGACACCCCTAGAGAAAAGCTCCTTCAGGACAGTTTTGGAGTTGGGGCCAGGCGTGGAGGAAACTCAATGGCTGGGAAGTCTGACTGCATTCATTTTCCCACTGCCATCCTGGGAATAATGCTGGATGTGCAAGTCCACTGAAAGTGAATGTGCAAATGCCCCCCTGCTCTCTAAGTTACTTCCACCCGGGAGGAAGCTAACTCTCCTCCTCTAACCTTTTCCTTCCTTATTCCATTTCATATCCTCTTCTTACTCCCTGGAGACCACTGCTCCATCAGGCCCCCATGGTTATTTTTTGAGTCAACAGGCTATTTATTAAGTTCTTACCAGAGATCCTCCCTAACAGCTCTACTTTTTTCTCATTTCCCTATTTGACCCACTAACCTATCCTTCCTCTGACTAAGTCCCCGAGAAAGCAGAAAGGTCAGTAATGGAAGTGTCCTTTGTGGGCCCAGAGGATAAGAACAGACCATGCTGGAAAACAGAGGTGCTGAAGGTATAATTAGAGAAAGTTATAGAAAAAGAGGTTCATTGCTGTACTGAGTAAGCTTATTTTAAAAATGGTACCAGTGCCTTCCTTTTTTCTTTTTTCTTTTTTTTTTTTTGTAGAGACAGAGTGTCACTTTGTCACCGTTGGTAGAGTGCCGTGGCGTCACACAGCTCTCAGCAACCTCTAACTCCTGGGCTTAGGTGATTCTCTTGCCTCAGCCTCCCGAGTAGCTGGGACCACAGGCTCCCGCCACAACGCCCTGCTATTTTCTTGCTGTAGTTCAGCTGGGGCTGGGTTTGAACCCGCCACCCTCAGTATATGGGGCCGGCGCCTTACTTGCTGAGCCACAGGTGCCACCCAAGTTCCTTCTTTTTAATCAAGTTTGTTTTAAGCCAAGGAAGAAAGGAAGAAACAGATGCTCAGAGATATATTTAGACCAATGGCTTTTGAATTCTTTATCCTAAGACCTGTGCCTCTTGTTCTGGGCTTCCTATCCCGCTGTTTGGGATTATTAAATTTTCCCAAATCCTGTATCCATCAAAAACAAAAGGTGAGCTGTCAATTCTGATCTTTGAGATTTTTAAAAGATAAATGAGTCTTTCTACTGCATTGAATTCTGGGCTTTTGATTAGTCGTAGGCTGTATTCTCTGACATTTCTCTCTTTCTCCCTCCTGCCCCTCATATCTATCTCTCTCGCTCTTTCTCTCTCTCTCTCTCTCTCAACGGGCCCTCACAGATAGGAGAAATGTGAACGATCACTGGTGACAACAGGGGCTGGAGGCCTGTGTAGTGACAGGTCAGGGGTGAAGAGAACCGGACTTATAGCAGCCATGAGTGTGAGTGGCAGCAAGGCTAAGAGTGCCTGCAGGCCATGTTGTTCAGTTCCAGTGTCCTGGGAACTAACTTTCTGTCCTCAGCTCAGGTCATGTCCTATAAGTCAAGAAACTAGACACACTGTATTGGCAACTGGCAGGGCCCTGTGTTTGGAAAGGCAGCCACACAAGGGCACAGGTGGCAGAGAACAACTCAGCCATCTCTTTCCCTATGTAGTAGGGATTCACTGAGTTGTTACTGTGCACGCACATAAGTCTATAGCAGTGGCTACTGACACTTTGATCAATATCATCTTTGTCAGCAGACAGGATGAAGGTTGGCCATATTTGGAGACAGACGAAGGGACAAGAAGGCATGAAGGCATCCTTTCCCATACTCAGGAAAAAGTAGAGAGGCATGGTGACTTCCAGGTCCCCAGGCATCCTGTGGCTGTGATGATGTCTCTAGTACCCTGCAAGCTGCCCAACTCTGCTGTGCTCTTGGATCCCAGGCAGTCTCTACCCCTGTGTACTCCGAAGTCCTGGACCTGGATTGTGACACATCCATCTGTCTCCAGTGCTGTGCCCATTATCATTATAACCCTTCTCACGTCCTCCTTTCTACTTAACTCCACAATTATAGATGGAAAACAGAGCTCAGGCAAGATCCTAAATTATCTCATTTTGGAGAAAAACATCAAGAAACAAGAAAAATTCACATATCTCCCTCCCACCCTCAAATGCATGGATGAGCTCTTTGGGGAGATTCAAAAAAATATTAAGGAAATGCTATAAGCACCGCTTAATATACAAAAATCCCTTAAGAGACTTCAATCCATTTAAGGCAACAGAGCCTAGATGCATGAGGTAAACAAATAACAGATTTAAATAGGCAAATCAGACCTTGGAGAAGGGCCATAGATAGAGTCATCTCAGTGTTGGCCACGTACACTGTATTTTTCTATATAACCTCAATTAACGTTCCGTCTCATGATAGATCACGTGTCCTAATTTTCAGTTCAGAAAACAGAATCACCAGAGTTGTACAAGAGTCAAACAGATGATAGGTGCAAGAGAACTTCCGAGGAGGGAGGAGGGCGGAGGGAGTCCTCAGTGAGCGCAAGGGAGGTCAGAGAGGGCTTCCTGGAGGAGGCATTACAGGACTTGGCAGGTGGGGACAGCGAGCACTGCAGCCTGATCTGCCGATCTAGTTCTTCCAAGGCTCAGCCCCTTGTTCCACTTTCATCTCTCTCTCAAGTCTGCTCTATTTGGGTACTCTCTCATTCCCCCCGTGTGGCACAGTGTCCCAACATCTATAATTCACCAGGACAGAAGCGTGCAGGGTCAGGAGGGAAGGGAGGCAGGACAGTGATCAATCTCCTTCCCCTCCATCTCTCCCTCACATTTGCCCTGGGGCCCTTCATGGCCAGTTTCCCTCCCCACGTCCACCAGGACCTGGGGCTCCTGGGCTCCCAGCACAGCACCAAGATCTAGGATCTGGCAGCATGTAGCCCCAGCAGAGATGCCAGCTGCCCTCAGGATTCCAGCAGCTCGGGCTGCTATTCCTTGGAGGAATAGAAGCACCAATGCAGCAAATACTCACTAACACGGTCATGGGCTAGACACAGGCAGTCCAATAACAAACCTACGGTCTATGCCATGGAGAGACTGAAAATGCAGCAGGAGGAACAGATAAGTTGCAAGAAGCTAGTGTATGAAGCTGGGCATGGAAGGAAGCTGCCTGTCCTTGGGGTGACTAGAAGACTAGTGTTTCTGGTTAAATGTGAGCCAGCTGCCTGCCTGCGAATATCACTACCTTGCAGAGTACAGCTTTTTTCCCACAACTCTACTTGCCTTTGAGCCTCAGAAACATTATTTCTTCTAGAAAACCCACCTCAACCAACCATATTCAACCCTAAACTTCTATGTCCCTCTGAGCACATGCAACCCGACAGGCCAGGCCACACCCACCTGCAGATATCTTTGGTGCCTCCTTCCCATGAGTCTATCCTACCCACTGACCATTGCTCACTGGAGCATAAGGCCCATATGTTTATATAAGTTCATCTTCCCGGTGGAGATCCCAGAGATATTGCTGCTTCAACAGCAGTTCAGAGTGCTGGCTTTGGAGTCAGGGACCCTAGGTGAAAATTCTGCCTCTACTTCTTAGCAGCATCTTAGCAGGCACATTTTGCTGAGCTGCCATTCTACGGTAATCAATCAAGTGTAATTACTTCATGTAGATACAAGGTCTAGTTCTGAGTCAGGTACATAGTAGTTTCTGAAGAAGTCAGATTTCTTTAAATGCCAGACTCAGTGGAGACTCATGTGACCTGGCAACTTCCTGTGCCTACCTTGGCTTGGTTATGTGGGATAAGCCTTGTCCACTCCTGGGCTGGATAGTGGCAGGAGCGACAAAGAAAGCACCAAGTATTTGCTAGGCCACCCTGGAGAAGGGCTTGTTCCTCAGGGTAGTCAGGCTTAAAAGGTTGTTTTTGAACTTGGCCATTAGCAGAGGACTGGGGAAGAACAGAAGGTAGACTGGGGGATTACAGGCAGGGACAAGACTCTTCGGCATGGCCATAAGGGTCTCTGTGAGTCCCCACGGGAAATGATTGGGGGTCAAGGTCCAGGGACAGCCTAACCCTCTCAGTCAGATCAAGTCCTTTTCTTCTCTCCCAGACCCTCTCTCACCATCCACAGGGAGAGCCATGAACTGGATAGAAGTGGCTATGGCACTGGAGACACCTGCTCCGCCCACAGAGGAGCAACACTCCCTTCAAGTAGCAGGAGAGATAATTCTGTTGAGGCTGACTCCTTCCCATCCTAAAAGGACAGCTTTGGCTTTAGGCAGCAGAGCCAAGACAAACCCCAGACAAGCGGGACAGCTCTATCTGACAAGCAGGCAGGTAAACTCCCGCTGACGCAGGTGTCAGGTAGCTCTCTGAAAGGTGGGGCCCCCTTCCCCTCCCCTTACAGAGCCTTCCCCACTTCCCCATCTGCACCCCAAGAAATTCAAAGCAAATCTGTTCTCTATAGGCCATCAGCCAGATCCGTTGACCTGCCCATGTCGTTTACGTCTTTCTTATACCCTTACCTCCTTGTAGGACACCACGGACAAGAATTTCCAGAGCTCCTCTTACATGGTCTTCGAGAGAAAGCATTTCTTCTCTTCTACCCCAATGTTTATTATGTGCTTAGTATGTGCTGGATTAATACAGAGACAAAGACAAATCTGATTCCCTCCCTCAAGGGGAAGAAACAGACTTACACCATTAAACAGTGCCACAAACTGTAGCCAATTGTCACCAGTAATAACACAGAAGGACACTTAAGTATTACGGAAGCACAAAGGGGTAGCAATTAATCCCACTATTCATGTCTTGTCTAGCAGGGACAAGCCTCTTCAGCATGGCCAGAAGGGTCTCTGTGAGTCCCCATAGGAAATGATTGGGGGGTCAAGGTCCAGGGACAGCCTAACCCTCTCAGTCAGATCATGTAAGATCCGAAGGGAAAGCTGGGGGCCTATCCCTCCCTTGGGCCCCCTTGGAAGCTGGCATGGGGCACCAAAGCCTGGCAGCAAGCGGGCCACCTAAGGATGCCAGCTACTCTGACTTTCACATGCTAAGGCACAGGCAGTGGTGGGGACACTGCTTTCCTTAGGGTTTGTAATATCAATTCATAATCACCCTTTAGTTCCTTCTTCATGTAGATAACAGAAATACAATGAGCCCACCTTGTCACTGGCCTCATGCATGTGCACCAAACCCCACCCAGTACTGCTGGGAACTGGGTGTTTTACAATGCTGTTCTTGACAGTGAAGGTGAAACATCCTAATCCTAGCAGAGGAGACTCAAGGGACGTGCACGTGTGTGTGCACATACGCCCATGTGGACGGAGGGAAAGGTGCTGGACACACTGCTGTATGAAGGAAAGAGTTGGGAAAAGAGGGAGCCCACCCCCCTGGGAAAAACTGCAAATCACTTCAGCCAACTTAGTTAAGCACTTGGCTCATCTTGGACCGAGAATATTTGTAAAACATTGTTTTAACCAATCAAGACAAGCTCAGTTCCCAAATGATTTGACAAGGATCTGCCTCCACCTATTAGAACTACGCACACTTCCTGCCACACACACACTAATGATTTCCCTTTAAAAAGGGAAACCCTCAGCTTTGTAAGGATCTGCCCGTTCACTTCCTCATCCTGGACCTCATAAGAAATGTTGCTAAATAAATGTAAATGAGCAACCTTCCATTGTTTCACCCCATTGGCTGTGTAACAGAAGGAAGTGAGAGTTAGTGCAGCTCCATGCTGGGAAGACATCCCTAACGGGAGGATTCTTGAAAACCTGGGATACAGTTCCAATGAAGCATGTGCAATTTCCTTGCCTAAGAAACTCTAGGAATAGAGTTGGCACCTTCAGTCTGAGCTGGTCAAGTGGAGTCCTGCTATTGAGGCCAGGAGACACCCAGTCCCCCTCGCATGTTATGGATGTTTTGGCTCTCGGCCAAATGTTAGCAGCATGCAAGGTGTCCTCTGCACGAGGCCCTGTTTCCCAAGAACTTGGAGTGCTGCACAAATACCCAACATCTGTGAATTTCCATAGTACCTTTCTCCAGGGAATTCAACACACTTACAGACATGATCTCATTCATCCTCTCATTCCCTCTGAGGCAGGGAGGGGACAAGCGTGATTACCTCTGTTCAACATGTGGGGGAATAAGGCACAGAGATAGAGAGAAACTTTCTTGAGGTTACACAGCAAATTCAGGACTGCTGAAAAGGAAAGTAGGAGGTTGGCCCAATGCCCCATACTGGTTTCCTCTCCTGATCTTGCCTTGACAGTGTATTGAGAATTAAAAGCTTTAACGGAAGGGACACATAAAGACTACTGTATTATCATCATGCATGTCCTGTAAAATCCAACAAGATGACTAAAAAATGATATTAATCATCACTTCAAGCTTTCTCCTTCCAGGTTCCTACTTCAGTGATTAGGATGTGGAGTTGATAGAAATGTAGAATAAAGTGAAACCCAGGAACAGCAAATGTAGTGGGGAAGATGCCAAAACTCTACCTAGAACTGGGACCCAAGCAGTGGGGCTAAGCCCGTTCATTCTCCTGGGGAGTGGGGACTGTTTTGGAACATGCAATGCTTTGGAAAATCAGCAAAGGGAAGGAAGCCTGGCCTGAATTGGAGCCCAAGAGGCAAAGACCAGCTGAGCAGTGAAAGAAGCCAGAGCAGGGACAACTCATCCCAAGGAGAACTCATCACCCTTCTCCACTCTAATCAGAGAGTTCTCATAATTAATCTAAGGCCTTGGCTATGACCATGGCAAAGGATTTTCTTCCAGTCAATCCTTAAAGCTCCATCTGTCTCCAAGCAGAGCTCTGACTCCTGCACTCCCTTCAGAAGGAAGCTTAAAATATTGATTAATCCCATCTGCATCTACTCAAATCCTTGGGAACTCGGATAAAAAGGGCTGAGACCCAAAAGGTGAAAACTTCAATTGGACCCAAAAGGTGAAAACTTCAATTGGGCATGCTGCTTATCTAAACTTAAGGAGCAATGGCACACAGTTTAATCCATATGTTTCTATTATTACTCTGCAAACAGGTCAAAAGTATAACAGGGCCTGAGTGGCACCTGGTTCTTCGCAGCCTGGTATGACTCTCACTCAGGCCTTTTTGTTCCTTCACTTCACTAGAGAGAAAACCTCACGTGCCAAAGAAAGCTGTCTCCCCCCTGACACATTCCATATAATCAGCACACTCATCTCTGACCTGCACCTGCTGTGAAGTGCAAGTCTCACCTGGCCAAGGCCTTCAATAGTAATCTCAGCTGGAAATGGACATACCAGGAAGGACGAGGAGAGAGAAACCAAAGGCCCCAGGGTGTATGGATCAAAAAAGAACTAATGATCTTAGGGAGACCAGTTTCAGAAGATTTAGGGAGGAAAATAAATCACAAGGTTTTTTTAAAGGAGCCAACAGGATGCAAGGAAACCAAAATGGGAACTTCAACAGGAACGGTCATGGCAAAAGGGGGACATTGGAGCCAAAGGCAAGGGGACTTCAGGCGGGTGCACGTTGAGGAAGAGTTTAATGATGAGAGAAGACTCTTTGACCTGATTTGAGGGAGAGAATGGGAGTTATTGAGGAGTTAAAGATCACAAAAGCAAAAGAAAAGGGCTCATCTTCTGGTAGAAGCCCAGGAATAGACAAGAAAGGATGAAGGCATGGGCACAGAGGCAGGCTTTGTGTGGGAGGTGCAAATTGGCTTCATTTCCGTGCCTCCTTGGTGGGACCTGGGGTGTGCTATTCTACATGTGGGCCTGACCTCGCAGCTCCTCACTAGGCATGACCTCTAGACCAGGCTCTCCATTCGCTGATGGTGATCTGGTGGCAGAGCTCCCACTTCCACATTCTCACTGCTGCTGTCCCACTGCCATGACTGGCTCTTCCTTTTCCTTCCAAACCCACCCAGGACTTCTGAGTTTGGCTTCTGCCATCTCTAAGACCTGCTCTCTTTCCACCCCAGTGTAACACACGGCAGGCAAATTTAGACCCCTGCAAGGACACCTGTTATGATGGACAGATATGAAGAGTTACTCATGAATTTAGACCTCTCCAGAGGCACCTGTTATGATGGACAGATATGAGGAGTGACTCATGCCTTTCCAGGTCTTCGATCTTCCTCGTGGCCCAGCCACTGTTCAGTCCCCAGCCCAATTGTCTGGCACAATGTAAGCACTTGAGAAATATTAAATAGTTGTTAGGTTTAGCCTATTTTGCATTCATCTTCTCTTCTTTCTTGCTTCTAACAGGAAATTATTTTTCCTCAAAGCAAATAAGCTAAAATGCTTCCTGTGTGAGACACTGACCTAAGGCAGACTCCTACAATGACCGCCCAAGGTGGCCAGTGTCAGTTCCGCAATGATACTTGTAAGTCTCAACCACCTGCAGAAACAAGCTCTCTGTAGACCCTGCACAACTACACACAGCAGGGCAAAGTTGATTTTAAAGCTACTCAGGCAGATTTTTGCTTTGACGATCAATTGACTGGCTGGACTTAATGATAAGGTCACTCCTTAATCCCACAGAATGTATAGGATTGATGGAGACCCCAACACAGGGGAAGGTGATAAAGGTCTCAAAACCACTCAGAATCTAATCCCAAAGTCAGCATCAAAACCCATGACTTTGGAATTGCCCACCACTGAGCCGCAATATTTTCTCACTCAGGATTCCCCTGAAGCAACATGCTCTTAATAAAACAAAGCCAAATAAGACTGGGTGCTCTGAAAGTAGGAAATCTGCAGTTGCTACTGAGCTTGGATCTTTAGGAGGGACATGAGGCAGCCAAAGCTCTTGGCCAGCTTCATGTTAACACAAGTGGGTCAGCTCTGCGGATTCCTGGACATCTGCATCCTTAGCAGGGTCAACATCTCCTTTGCCCTGTGCCTGGCCCCTTCTAGTTCAGCCTGGGAACCCTAGGGCAAGAGTTCTAAAGAGTGATTTTCCAAAGATTTCCTCCCCGCCCCCCCCCAGGAGACCCTAAGCATCCGGAGTATCACCCCGCCTTGTGTCATGGGTTGGCAAGAACACTTAGACTGGGAGTTCATGTGGGTTACAGCCGATGGTTCCTACCGTGGGAAATAAGTAGAGACCTCACTCTAGGTCTCAACTGATTCTTGGGCACAGGAAGAATCACCCCCTTGAATCACTTGGAACAAGTCACTCCATCTTGAGCATAAAAATAAACACCAATGAAAATCAGAAACCTAACACAAATCAGAGACCTCATGGAAATCAGAAACCCAATGAAAATCAGAAAGTAGACCTAAAATAATTTTTCTATTTCAGATTGTCATTCAGGCAGCAGACATTTATTGAACAACTACTAAATATTATGTACTTCCCCAGCCTGGGAACATACAGCAATAGCAAGTCCAACAGCGTCTCCATTTTATAGGAGATGTTCTCGAGAAGAAAGACACTCAGCAAAGAAATATGCAAATAAATAAGATCATGACAGGCAGGATGGGGCAGAACACATAGACTGAGGCAGGAGTATCACTGCAGATGGGGCCGGAAAAGACCTCCCTGAGAGTGATGGACTGCAAGCAAGATGAGCAGCAGGCCGAGGGAACACTGACAAAGAAACACCCAGAAGAAAGAACACCAGCAAGTCAAAGACCCTTCAGTGCATAGAAACTGGTACAGAAAGAAAAGTGAATCCAGTCAAGATGAGGCATGGAAGGGAAGAGAAGGGTAGCCCGATCTTGTGGGGCCTCAAAAGCTGTGATGGAGGGAGTCTCTGGAGTCATTGCAGTAAGGGGGGTGCTGGAACTCAGGGCCATAACTCACTTGAGATTTCAGGGGAAATGCCAGGCTATTCTAGCACTTCCCCACATCCAAATTTTGCTCAACTGTCACTGTGATGGGGAGACCATTCCTGACCAGCCCACCTGCCTCCTCTCCCACCCCTTCACTCTTCTGTGCTGCTCTTCCTCATGCATGCTGTTAGTGAGCGCACCATCTGTGTATATAGTAGTTTGTTTACAGTCTGTCTCTCCCAACTGCACTGCAAACCCATTGAGTTCAGGGATTTTATCTGTTTTGTTTTGTTTTTTCAGTTCTGCACATCCAGAGGCTGGGACACAGGCCTGGCAGAGATAAAGTCAAGTCTGGAGCAATACACATTGCTGTGACCATGCAGACCTTTATAAGTGTCGTCTGCTTTTCTTTAGTCGTCTCAATGATACCACAAGGTAAGTGTTATCATGCCTCTTTGGATACACAAGAAAGGTAAGAGGGAATAAGTCACAGCCCAATATGACAAAACCAGTAAGTGGTAGATCTGAGATGCAAATCCATTTCATTAGTTTCTACAACTCTCCACTATAAAAAAATGTGTGCCACCAGCCTACATTTGTCCCTAAAGCTTCCAGGATCTCTGCTTCAGTTCCAAGGCAAAGGACTCAAGAGACAGAGAAGTGCAATCAGAGATAAAGAGACAGCAGGAGAAAGTCAGATGTAGGTGGGTCAACACGAGTTTTCTTTGGGAAAGGATGCCGTTCAGACCCACAAGTGAGCAGGCCAGCCTTCCTAAGGCTATGCTAGGATTGTGGAACTCCTCAGCATCCGCACACAGAGTTTACAGAGAAGCAAATTCCAAGGAACCAGATTTTTCTTTCCTATGCCATTGACAAGAGAACAAATCCCTTCTGCATCTTGGCCTTCATTTCCTTATCTGAAAAACAAAGAAAGCAACCTAACAGTAGTTCCCACACCTGGCTCTATATCAGGATGTGGATTTCAAACCTTTGCCCTGGTGAGATTTTGATTCTGAAAGCCTATGATGGGGTGAGTGAATATATTTTTGTAACTAGTATTAAGTTCCACCTAAGAAGCAGTGTGATGGAAGGATGGAGGCATGGCCCTAGGTCAGAGACTGCCTGAATGCAATCCTGACATTGCCTCTTGCTGTTTGTGAGGCCTTACTTAAATCTGCCTAAAGTCCAATTCTCATCAGAGAAATAGGGACAGTAATGCTAACTCTCTGGAGGCCTGGTATGAAGATTAAGTGAGCTGGCACTGGTAAAACCACTCTGAACAGTGCCTGGTACACACTTAAGTGCTACATAAGTATCTGTTGAATAGATCCTCAGGCAGCTAGGTTGCTGCTGGCTATGGATAACTTCTAACAGGTTTTTATATATTTATATTCCATGATTCTCTGCCCTATTGCAGAGAAAAAAGAAAACGGTCCTCATTAAATTCCTGTGTTCCAGAACACTCCAAATACCACTCCTGACTCATATTCAATCGGCCTCAATAGGAATCAGATCCTTTTAACTACGACTTTGAACAATATGCCAGATCAGGCAGGGTTGTTTGACATTGACATGGAACCACTGAATTGCCAAGTTGAAAAGAATCTTAAGATCATTGGTCAGCATTCTTTACAAGTGCACATGGAACTTCTACAAGGAAAAAAAAGTGTATATGTGTGTGGGTGTATAAATAAATATATATGTACATATACATATATACATATATATATTTAAAAAACACATTTCAGGTCACAAAACAAATCTTAACAGTACCAAAAAAAAAAAAAAAAAAAAACCATGCATGCCACATTCTCTAAACAAAGTGCAAGTTAAGTTAGAAACAGCTGAGATCAAAACCTACCCACCTCCATCTCAATGGAAATGTAAAACATACTTCTAAATAACTCATGGAATAGAGCACTCATAACAGAATTTTTAAACTATGAGGACACAAGGCCAGGCATGAGGGCTCACGTCTATAATCCTAGCACTACAAGAGGCCAAGGCAGGTGGATTGCTTGAGCTCATGAGTTTGAGACCAGTCTGAGCAAGAGCAAGACCCCACCTCTAAAAATAGCCAGGTATTGTGACAGGTGTCTATAGTCCCAGCTACTTGGGATGCTAAGGCAAGAGAATCGCTTGAGCCCAGGAGTTTGAGGTTGCTGTGAACTATGACTCCACAGCACTCTACCAAAGGTGACTAAATGAGACTCTGTCTCAAAAAAAAAAAAAAAAATTGTGATTTATTTTGTGTCCTAAAATGTGTGCTACCTTTGAGAATGTTCCATGTCCTTAAGAAAAATAATTATTTTTCTATAATTTTGAGATAGAATAGTCTGTAAATGTCTATTAAATCTATTTGGTCTAAAGTCATATTTAAATCTGGTATTTATTTGTTTATTTTGTCTTGAGGATCTGTCTAGTGTTGTGAGTGGGGCCTTGAATTCTCCTACTCTTATTGTTTATTGTCTATTTTTTTCTTTAGATCTAGCAATATTTGTTTTGTAAATCTCGGGTCTACGATGTGGGTGAAAATATATTTATATCACATTATTGCAAAAAATAAATAAATGAAAATAAAAATAAAATAAAATACGAGGGTAGGGTTTTTTAAACACTAATGAATTCACAGAACCTAAAACAGTGCCTGGCATCTAAATATAAGTTGAATTAAAGAGGAAAAATGAGTAAATGAACAAGCTAAATGCTAAGAAGCTTGTACGATTTCATTAGAAATGTCTGGAAATTAATGAACTAAATATACAATAATGAGCAACAGAGTAAGCCCAAAGAAAGAAGGCAGGAAGATATAAATAAAGCATCCTAAATCAATGAAAATAAAAGAAAAATTATAGAAAGAATAAACAAAACCAAAAATGATCTTTTTTGAAAAAAAAAATTATTTTTTTTGAAAAGATAATAGATAAGAATCTGACACAATGATCAGATTTTAAAAAAGAAAGAAAACACAAACAATATTTGAAATAAAAATGCAATCTTATGGCAAATATACCAAAGATTAGTAACTTCAAAAGACGTTCTACTGCACAGAAGAATTCTTCTGTGAAGAATTTCATATTAATAAATTGAAAACATAAAATGGATAATTTCCTGGGAAAATGTGTTAACAATGCAGAATCAAAAAGAAAACGAAAAGTCAAATAGAACAAAACCACTAAAAAAAAAAAAAAAAAACAATCAAAATTAAAAATCTACCCACAAGGACGGTAGCTGTAGCTCAGTGAGTAGCCCACCGGCCCCATGTGCCAAAGGTGGCAGGTGCGAACCCAACCCTGGCCAAACTGCAACAGCAACAAAAAAATAGCCAGGTTTTGTGGCAGGTGCCTGTAGTCCCAGCTACCTGGGAGGCTGAGGCAGGAGAATAGCCTAAGTCCAGGAGCTGGAGGTTGCTGTGAGCAACCAAAGCACTCTACCGAGTGACAAAGTGGGACTCTATAACAAAAAAAAAAAAACAACGGGGGGGTGGGGTGGAGTGGGATCTTGCTGTGTGCCACACCTTTTGGGGGCAAAACACAATTATAAGAGGGACTTTACCTAACAAATGCAATCAGTGTAACCTGGTTTCTTGTACCCTCAATGACTCCCCAATAATAAAAAAAAAATCTACCCACAAAACTCAGTAGTTGGTCCACAGATTTTTAAAATGAATTTTATGAAACTCTCAAAAAACAAATAACACTGACCTTCTATAATGTATTCCAAAACATAGACAAAGAAGGGGAACTCTAAAGGCTTGTACAATATTGACACTGAAACCAGACAAGAAAAAAAAACTCTACATCAACCTCACTAATAATCATAGATGCAAAAATCCTAAATAAAATATAAGCAAATCAATTACAGCAATCTGTCAAAATAAGTATGTGATGACCATTATTATGAAATTCAGTACATTCACTAGTTAAAGGAGAAAAGCTATATGACTATTTAAATTTATGCAGAAAAAGCGTTTGATAATTTAATTTAAACTATGCTAGCAAAATAAGAACAGATGGGAATTTCCTTAAATCTGATCAATAGTATCAACAAGAAAACTGCAGCAAATATTCCATTTATTGTAAAACACTAAATACATTCCATTTAAAATCAGGAATAAAATAAATATACGTGCCAAGTACATTTTTATTCAACACTGTATTAAAGACATAAGCCATACAACAGGTCATGAAAAAGAAATAAAATAAAAGAATTGGAAAAAAAACAAACACTGTCATTATTTATGGAAAATGTGATTATCAACACAGAAAAAGTAAGAGACACTTCTATTTCTAGCAGTACAGTGATCTAGATGTGGAGAAAACCCTTCTCAGTACAGAAAACATATACGAGCTCTGACAATTAAGTTCATGAACTCATCCTAGAAAAAGTGCTACATACCTCATTGCTGAATATCACTATAGTCACCTTAGAAATACTTTCCCTTGGGAAGCTATGTGCTGAAGTCAGGACCTAGCCTACCCTTCATAGAACTTTTGGAACTCTTTTTGAAATGACTATCAAAGATATCCACGTATTACCCTTTATGTCCTGAATGTCATCAAAAAGTCTTCTTTGCAATATTTTCTTTATTTTCAGGTAAAGAAAAAGTCATTGGGGGCCAGACCAGGTGAGTAGGGAGGGTGTTCTAATACAGGTTATTTGTTTACTTGCTAAAAATACCCTCACAGTGCCATGTAAGCTGGTGCACTGTCACGACACATGTGCCATGTAAGCTGGTGCATTATTGTGATACAAGATCTATGAGCTGTTGGCCAAGATTTTCCTATTTCTCTGTCAATATTTACTCAGTCTGCTATGTTTTCTCATTCAGATAACAATTTTGATGCACAATTCCATGAATTTTTGCAATGTTTTCATCAGTTCTGCTTGTTACTGGCTGCCCTGAGCTCTCTTCATCAGTGATGCTTTCTCTCTCTTCAGGAAAACATTTAATTGTTTTGTACACTGCTGTTTTCTTCATGGCATTATTCCCAAAAACTTGGACTAATAAGTCCCTGATTTCACTTCCATTCTTGCCAAGTTTAACAAGAAACTTTCGAGTGTTTGTTGCTCTAATTTAAGATTCAACATTCTAACAAAGGCACACAAAAATGCACAACAATAATGAACACCACTCAGCAAGACCCACACCAACATGAACATAACTGTGAGACATTGATATACTAAGGTTATAAAACCTTGCCAAGTTGTTTGTACAGTGCTGCCAACATAAAAACATGGTGGCAAGTTCACAAACTTAATTGTCAGGCCTCATATATGATTTTTAAATATGTTAAACAACATTTTCTTTAAGGGGTTGAACTAGTGGTGCAATAAGGAACCAATTCTCAAGGTACCAATCAGACTGTTCTAACTGAATAGACAATTAATAACAATCAAAATTATTAGAACATAGGAGAAATTAACAATTCTATATTGAACTTTTGTCATTAAATTTAATTATTTTCCTGTTTCCTTTTTGATTCATGATTTCTTTTGAAAGAAATGTTTTTAATTTCAAACATCCGATGGTAATTTTAAATTAATGGTAATTAATGGTAATTTTAAGTATATTTCTACTGTGGTCAGAGAATGTGATTTTTATAATGCAAATTCTGTGAAACATGTTCAGACCTATTTTCTGGCTTAGTGTTTGGTTTATTTCTTCATAAATATTCCATCATATGGGCTATTTCAGCACAACACATTCAGTAATTGGTCATGCAAGAAGACAAAACTTCAGTATGTGTACAGATTTGGAAAGGACAATTAAGAAACCTGATCTAATAAACCAGGAGAGAACACTATATCAACTGCTGAATAATATCTATCACATCCACATTTTACAAGCAAATTCTATCAAAAACCCAAAATAATGCAATTGTCATTATAGGATATCATAATCATGAGAAAAACAAGCCACCGGCTAGGGGGAGATATGTGCAATGCATATCATTAAGAAGAATGGATAGTACCCCTACATAAAGAACTCCTATACACCAAAAGACAAAATAATCCAATAGAAAAATAAGCAAAATAGAAGGATAAACAATTTACATGGCTAATAAACATCAGAAAAGATGCTCATTCTTAACTCAGAAAATGCAAAATAGCCTTCATATGAAAGCTATAAATTAGCTTCATAGTAGGGCTGAGTACATTGGATACTTTTTCTTCCATTCTTGAGATACTTTGCTAAGAAGAATATGTTCCAGCTCCATCCATGTAAACATGAAAGAGGTAAAGTCCCCATCTTTCTTTAAG
>CAUYRH010093476.1:0-12168 GCA_963574655.1 Perodicticus potto
TTTTTATTTATTTATTTGAGACAGAATCTCACTATGTCATCCTCAGTAGAATGCCATGGCATCACAGCTCACAGCAACCTCAAACCCTTGGGCTGAAGTGATTCTCTTGCCTCAGCTTCCCAAGTAGCTGGGACAGTAGGCGCCCTATTTTTTATTGCAGTTGTCATCGTTGTTTAGCTGGCCCGAGCCACATTCAAACCCACTATCCTTGGTGTCTGTGGCTGGCGCCGTAACCACTGTGCTGTGGGCACCGAGCCAGGCTTGTTCTTATTAACTCCCCCTCATATCGAGACTTTGTGAAGGTGTTGGTGGATAGGTTTCTGACAGTGTGTTGAAATGCAAGCACCCTATGGTTCTCCAACAATCGCTGCTTCTAATGGGCTGTTTTCTTCATTTGCAGGACCAGTCTCAACCTCAGAACCTCAAACGTGGGCAACTTTGATGTAAGTACCCTGTTCTGGTCCCAGGGCAGGGCCTTCTAGGAATGGCGACTGGGGGAGGGTTGCTGGGCCTGGCAAGTAATGAGTCCCAAAGGGTTGGCGTCCGTGCAGTCACGCTTCATTTCACAGGAGGTCAGATGGAGAAACTGAGGCCCACAAAGCAAGTGAGAGGCAAAGTAGAGACTCCGAGCTCATTCTGCTCTGTGTATGGTGTGCTTTCATTTTAACTGTGCCCCGTGGGGGCCCGTTGGCCCAAATATCCCAGTCCAGGGTGAGGAAGCCATGGGACAGCCATGTCTGGTGGGAGCCCTTCCTGCCTGGAGTTAGGAGCCCACGGACCGCTGTGTGACTTCCCAGCCCCGGTTTCCCGGTCTACAAAACAACTTTGGGTTTGTTTCTAGCATCTTAATCCTGATTCTAGAGTTCTGCTTTTCTGAGAATCCATAAATCTGAGACACTCCCATTCTAGGATTTGGCCCTGTTTCACCCCTTTGTTTATTTTTGGGTCCCCCACCCGACCTAAGACTTCAGAAACACTCCTCTCTATATGATGCTTTTGTAAATTACCAACTAAACAGCCGCGTGCTTTCCGGGACGGGGCTGGGGGAGATATCCGCGTGTGCAGAGAAGGTCAAACCCAATTATTGTGCTGCTTGTTTGTTAGCTTTTCTTTTCTTTTTCTTAAGACAGAGTCTCACTCCCACCATGACGTTCAGCTAGTTTGTTGTTGTTGTTTGTTTTGTTTGAGACAAAGTCTTACTTGGTCACCCCCTTGGTAGAGTGCCATGGCATCTTAGCTCACAGCAACCTCAAACTCTGGGGTTCAAGCGATCCCCTGGCCTCACTCAGCCTCCCAAGTAGCTGAGACTACCGTGGCCACCACAGGGCCCAGCTATTTTTTATAGACCGGGTGTCACTCTTGCTCAGGCTGGTCTCGAACCTGTGAGCTTAGGCAATCTACCCACCTCAGCCTCCCAAGTGCTGGCATTACAGGTGCGAGCCATCGGGCTCAGGCTAGTTTTTTTTTTTTTAAGAAACAGGGTCTCTCTTTATTGCCCTCGGTAGAGTGTGCTGCAGTGTGACAGCTCACAGCCACCTCCAACTCCTGGGTTTAGGCGATTCTCCTGCCGCAGTCTCCCGAGTAGCTGGGACTACAGGCGCCCGCCATAACGCCAGCTATTTTTTGTTGCAGTTTGGCCAGTGCTGGGTTGCAGTATATGGGGCCGGCACCCTACCCACTGAGCCACAGGCACGGCCCTCAAGGCTAGTTTTTTGTTTTGTTTTTTAACTTCTTTTTTATTTTTATTTTATTTTATATATTTTTTTGGCAGTTTTTGCCCAGGGCCAAGTTTGAACCCGCCACCTCTGGGATATGGGGCCGGCATACTACTCCTTAAGGGAGCCACAGGCGCCACCCTTGTTTTGTTTTTTAGTAGAGATGGGGTCTCACTCTTGCTCAGGCTGGTCTCCAACTCCTGAGCTTTAGCAATCCACCGTCCTCTGCCTCCCAGAGTGCTGGGATTACAGGTGTGAGCCACCGTGCCCAGGCTTCTTTTAGCTTTTCCAATCCCCCCAAATTGCAGCATGTGAAACTGGTATCACCAAATTCATTTTGTAGGGAGAAACTGCCCTATTTTCCATAGCTGGTTAAAGCAGAGCTAGGATTAGAACTGAAATCTCCAGACTCCAAGTGGAGAAAAGAGCAAACACTTAGTATGAACTTGTGAATACTTATGGAGCTGTAGAGATATACATCAGGCACTAAATGATGCTTTTGTTCTCTTTTAATAAGCTTTTCTCATCTGGGGTGCAGTGGCTCACTCCTGTAATCCTACCACTCTGGGAGGCCAAGGCAGGTGGATAGCTTGAGCTCATAGGTTCAAGACCAGCCTAAGCAAAAAGTGAGACCCCCATCTCTACTAAAAATAGAAAAACTGAGGCAAGAGGATCTCTTGAGCCCAAGAGTTGGAGGTTGTTGTGAGCTACGATGCCATGGAGCTCTACCTGGGGCAAC
Organism: Perodicticus potto; assembly: GCA_963574655.1. Lineage (NCBI taxonomy): Eukaryota > Metazoa > Chordata > Mammalia > Primates > Lorisidae > Perodicticus > Perodicticus potto. The sequence continues at coordinate 2,455 of CAUYRH010093476.1, forward strand.
AGCTTGAGACTCTGTCTCAAAAAAATAAATAAATACGGGGTGGTGCCTGTGGCTCAGTGAGTAAAGCCCCGGCCCTATATACAAAAGGGGCAGGTTCAAACCCGGCCCTGGCCAAACTGCAACAACAAAAAAAATAGCCAGGTGTTGTGGCGGGCACCTGTAATCCCAGCTATTCAGGAGGCTGAGGCAAGAGAATCGCTTTAGCCCAAGAGCTGGAGGTAGCTGTGAGCTGTGATGCTATGGCACTCTACCGAGGGCAACAAAGTGAGACACTGTCTCTAAAAAATAAATAAATAAAATAAGCTTTTCTCATTTAATTCCCACAATATTCCTATGATTTGGGCACTATTATTAACTCCATTTTCCACATAAGGAAGGTAAGCTCAGAGAAGTTAATGCCCAAGGCAATAGTGTCAGGAAGACTCAGCACCAGGAACTGAGTCTCCTTACCACTGTGCGGGTATTTTATATATAGGAGCTCAGAAGTGGGAACAAAGGCTTAAAGAAATTAAGGGAGATAATATATGAAAAGTCTCAAGGCCAAGCATTTAATACAATCTGCCCCTAATCCTCACTGCACCCTTGCAAGCTGGGTTTACTGACCCATTTTAAAGCTGAGGAAGCTGAAAGATGGGAAAAAACTGAGCTGGGACAGGATCCTGGAGTGTTGACAACAGGGCCCAAGGGCCTTCTGTGACTCCAGCAGACCATCAGGGCAGACTATCCTGAACCCTGTGTTTTGTACCTGCCAGGGGAGGAATGAAGCCTCCCTAAGTCCAGGTCTAGCAGGGGCATTGGACCAGTGCTTGCCCCCCTCAGGGCCTCAGCCACCCCATCTGTGCAATGGGCAGGTGGGCATGATGTACACTGGGGCTGTCAACTGACTGGTGCTAGGGTACCAGGGATTCTGATTACTGGGACCCTGAGACTCCCCCAGAGCAGTTCTGCGTCTTCATCTTGGGCCCTTCAGAGTTGAGGAAACCCCCAGGGGGGCTCAGCCTTTATTCTTCCCCTGCAGGTTGGCCTCATGGAAGTGCTGGTTGGGAAGATTTTTGACCTGGCATTTATGCCTGCGATGAACGGTGAGTGCAGGTGCCACCCCTCCCATCGGGCATGTGGCTTGGGGACTGGGGGCTGCCAGTTTGTTGGGCATGCTGGACACATAGCCACATGTGCCACCTTGCATAGTGTTTCTGAGAACTTCATCTGAAGCTTATTGACTTATGCCTCTGAAGGCAAATGTCGACCCCAAGGGCCTATCAGCTTATTTGTTTCTTTCTTGATAATTTTGTTTTTCTGATTATCTATGTAAGTTCTGATTATATAGGAAAATCTTTTAGAAAGTACACACAATTAAAAAGAAAAAACTCAAACTGGGTGCAGTGGCTCACGCCTATAATCCTAGCACTCTGGAAGGCCAAGGCAGGCAGATTGCTTGAGCTCAGGAGTTTGAGATCAGCCTAAGCAAAGTGAGACCCTGTCTCTACTAAAAATAGAAAAGAAAAAAAAAAAAAAAAACTAGCCAGGCAGGCATTGTGGCAGGTGCCTGTAGTCTCAGCTACTTGGGAGGCTGAGGCAAGAGGATTGCTTGAGCCCAAGAGTTTGAGATTTCTGTGAGCTATGATGCCATGGCACTCAAACCCAGGGTGATAGAGTGAGACTCTGGAAAAAAATAAAAAATGAATAAAAAAGAAAAAAAACACCCTCACCTCCCAGAGGCTATCAATGTCAACACTTGGGTATATTTTCCTCCTAATATTGTTTTCCTTTTCTTTCTTTGTTTTTCTTTTTTTTTTTTGAGACAGAGTGTTAAGCTGTCACCCTGGGTAGAGCGCTGCGGTGTCACAGCTCACAGCAACCTCAAACTCTTGGGCTTCAATGATTCTCTTGCCTCAGCCTCTGAAGTAGTTAGGACTACAGGTGCCCACTACAATACCCGGCTATTTTTTATTGCAGTTATCATTGTTGTTTAGCTGGCTTGGGCTGGCTGCAACTTGCCAGCCTCAGTGTATGTGGCTGGCGCCCTTCCCACTGAGCTATGGGCACTGCCCACCTCCTAAATTCTTTTTTCTCCTATTTTTTTTTAATATGGTCAAGATATTTTCTGAATAATACACAGGAGCTACATGAATAGCTTCTTACTATAAAGAGGTCAATCAGTATAGATAAAGCTAACCTCCTCACCCAGAATCCACCCCCCACGCAGCCACACTGAGTTAGGTTTCCTTGCCTATCTTCATAAACAGAACAGACTGAGCGTGCTTTATTCTCAGTGGAATCTCAGGAATGTTATCCGGAAGGTCACCGGATGCTTGGGGAGCTGGGTGACCCACTATGTTTGGGAACGTCAGCCCCAGGCTTCAATCTGCTCCTCTCCGACCTCTCTGTCCCACTCCTGCTTCCTGGAAAAAAGGACAAGGAGGTCTGGCATGTCCCAGCTGATGTCAGCAGCTATACCAGCTGGGGTTCCTTTGGAGCAATTTTGATGACAGACCAGAGAAGGCTGAGTCTCAAAGACAGGGAAAGCGCTGGTTCCCCAGTGAGAGGGAGTGGGATCTGGAGCCGGGCGCTGGCTCAACCTCAGTAGTGGCTGAGGGGCCAGGTGAACTTGGGGGCAGGTCCTTTAATCGCTCTGAAATGCACTCGCCATTTTCAAAAAACATATTGGACTAGATCCATGATTTCCATAAAACATTAAACATAGTTCCACAAAATGCCCCGAGAAAGGGTTCCACGGCCAACCAAGTTTGGGAAATGCTGACTATATTCCCATAGGGCCGATTCGCAGCGTGCTGGGCTCTCTGAAAAGTCCTGCTGGAGCCAGGAGTCTAGCTTCACTTACACACTTCCTCTTCTTTCTTCCTTCTTTCTCTCTAGAACATTACTTAGCAGGTCCACTTAGAATCTGACAATCTGAAATCAAGCCCCACATTCCTGAAAGTCACTCACCAGGTCTCCCCCAGCACCCTTTCATTCCTTCACTCTGCGAATATTGCTCCTCTCCTCCGTCTGGGCCAAGGGCTGGGTGACACGGGGGACACGGTCCTTGCCTGCAGGGATCTCACCATGTGATAAGGGCAACAGATGCAGGAACAGGGAAGTAATGTTTTGTGATGTCTCCAGTAGAGTTCAAGGTGTGGCAGGAGCAGAGTCCTTGGCCTGTGGTCCAGGAAAGCCCTGCAGAGAGGCCACATCTGAACAGGGACTAGGGAGGGAGTCCAGGGTGAGGGAGTGTGCTCCAGGCAGGATCAATTCCAAGGACAGAGGCATGAAAGAAATTACGAGTCTTCCTGCGAATACTGGTGGTTTCTGGCGAGATTAACACTGCTGACCAGGCCTGACTGCATTTTGTCTGTTGTTTCACAGCTGTGTTAGGTTCTGGAGTCCCTCTCCCAAAAATTCTCAACATTGACTTCAGCAAAGCGAATGTCGATGTGTTGGAGGTAAGGAGAGACAGCTCTGGCCTGCTCCCCCCGCCCTCACTTGGCTTGTTAACTTTGTCCACTTGCAAAACTGTCAGGCCAGGAACTGGGAAGAGGAAGAGAAGGGGAGGGAAGGGGAGGGAAAGAGGCCTCTTCCTTCCTAGTATGGGGATGAGGGAACAAGGAGCAAAGCTGTTACCAATCCTTAAAGGAAACCCTCATTGCCACAATCTCATCTAGTCCTCACCGCAGACATCATTGCTGCCATCTCACAGATGGGAAAACGGAGGCTCAGAGCAGCAAGGGGCTTGCCCAAAGTGGGAGTATGATGTAGTTCATTGGAACAACTTTTACTGATCACCTACTGTATGCTAGACATTGCAAGGGGCTGAGGATAGAGCAGTAAACCAGTACAATCCTGGTCCTTGCAAAGCTCTCCCAGCCCAGTAGGGAAATGGACCTTGAGGGAAATATTCCTGAGGTAATTTACTAATTATAATCATGGCAGATGCCTTGAAGTTCAAATGCAAGGGCTCTTGTTTCCACTGTAAAAATCACCTGTGCTAACTAGCTAAACTTTGAAAAATAAAAAAAAGATTAAATAAACACATGTACATGTGTGTGTATATCCCAGAAATTAATTACCCCTTAGAACATTTGGCTGCTTTTCATTTCAATATTTCTGAGTTTTATTTTTAAGCATGGCTTTGCTAAGGGAGGCAGTACAGCATTTGAGTTAAAGAACAAGGGCTTGGCTCAGCGCCTGTGGCTCAGCAGCTAGGATGCCAGCCACATACACCGAGGCTGGCGGGTTCGAACCTGGCCCTGGGCCTGCCAAACAACAATGACAACTACAATAAAAATATAGCCAGATTTTGTGGCGGGTGCCTATAGTCCCAGCCACTTGGGAGGCTGAGCCAAGATAATTGAGGTTGCTGTGAGCTGTGATGCCATAGCACTCTACTGAAGGCAACATAGAGAGACTCTGTCTCAAAAAAAAAAAGAACAAGGGCTTAGAGCCCCAGTGGCCTGCGTGCAAATTCTGACCCAGCCAATTTCCAGCTGAGTGAGCCTGGACACACTACTTAACTCTTCTGATCCTCAGTTTTCTCCTCTATAAAAAGGGACTAATCGTAATATATACCCCTAGGGATGCTTTTAGGATAAAATGAGATTCAGTATGCAAAGCTCCTCCCATAGCCCTTGGCACATATTAGGCACTCTGGAAGTTTCCACCATGATCAGTATCATCATCATAAAAAAGGCTGCTGCAGTGAACATGTTGGTACATAAAACTATTTCTGGATTCAGGATTTAGTTCTTTGGATCCTGCTCCCAGAAGTGAATGGATGGGCTTCTTTGTGCCAATTGATAATTAATTACCTTTCAAATGGCTGCCCCCATTTGCACAAGCATCAGCAGGTTGTGCACCCACCTGTTCACACTCACGGTTCCTGGCTTGGACAGTGACCTAGGGACCACTCCCCCACCTCATTAGGGGAGCAGTCAAAGGAGGTGTACAGTGACCTTGGATGGTCAGATGCAAACTTTGGGACAGTCTCCGGGGTGCCTGTCCTGAGTCCATCTCTTGAGCATCTCTTGCAGCACTACTGCAAGCCTCGGTTTCCTCATCTGCAAATGAGGAACAATAAAACCTACATTGTATAGTTTGTGGTGGGAAATTAAAGGAGATATAGGACTTTATTTATTTATTTTGAGACAGAGTCTCACTATGTCACCCTTGGTGGAGTGCCGTGGCATCACAGCTCACAGCAACCTCCAACTCTTGGGCTTAAGCGATTCTCTTGCCTCAGCCTCCCAAGTAGCTGGGACTACAGGCACCTTCCACAATGCCTGACTGTTTTTTGGTTGTAGTTGTTATTGTTGTTTGGCAGGCCCGGTCTGGGTTCGAACCTGCCAGCTTCAGTGTTTATGGCCGGTGCCCTAGTTACTGAGCTACAGGCACCAAGCCAGGACTTTATTGTTAAGTGATATTATTCACTTACACAAAGGTGTTAGTAAACATGAACGGAACTGGCACAAACGTATCATCAACGTCATCATTTCTACAACTTACTAAGCGTGTTCAGTGCCCCACGTACTGTTTGCATGGGTTTGCCCTTACCCTAGCCCTGCATGGTGACTGCCCTCACATAATAGGTGAAGAACCTGAGATCAGCAAGGGTGAGCCACTTGCTCAAGTTCACCAGCTTGTAAGAGGTAGAGTTAGCATTGAAATTATGTGAAGCAGCTCAAACTGCTGACTCTTAGTGGGACTGTACTGCAACCCCCTTCCCCTCTTTGAAATTGGTGGAAGACTTTTCGTATCAAAATGCATATTATTTCATTATAAATGACTTATGTTTTATTTTTCCTTTATATTCCAGTGAAGGGATTATACTAGTTTTAAAATGCATTTGTATATGTATAAGGAGGTTATATAATCTATGAACTTTATTCCAGAACAATAAAAGAGATAAGATAAATACCTGTAATAAAATGTAAAATGAGTGTTGGGTTTGAAAGGTCCAAAGAAAACCTCAGCCCTAATCTTGGCCTCGCAGGCCCTCTGTAAATGGCAGCTGCTCTTCTTCTAAATATATGGATCTAGCCATTTATTTCAAGTTTTTATTTTGAAATAATTTTAGACTTACAGAAAAGTTGCCAAAATGGTGTAGAGAGGTCCCAAATACGTTTTTCCCCAGCTTCCCCCTAATGTTAGCATCTTAATATAACCAGAGGATAAAGGTCAGAACCAGGAAATTAACATTGATACAAAACTAGTAACTAATCTGCAGATTTTACTCAGCAGTTTTCCACTATTATCCTTTGGTTCAAGATTCAGCCCAGGACCCCATCTTGCATTTTGTTGTTAGAGTCCCCCAGTCTGAGATGGTTCCTCACCTTTTCCTTTAGTTTTGTGACCTTGACATTTCTGATGAGTCTGGCCTGTTTTATGCAACGTGCCTCAATCTGCATTTGATTGATGATTTCTCATGACTAAATTGAGGACACATATTTTTGGCAAGAACCTCTTGTGATGCTGTGCCCTTCTCAATGTAGGGCTTATTCCTGCAGGTGCTCACTTTGGTCAGTTGATAAGGTGGCTCCTGCCAAGTTTCTTCACTGTAAGAAGTTTTCCTTTTGTAACTAATAAACTAATTATTTGCTTTGAGACTACGCAGATATCCTGTTTGAGATTTTTGGTTTCTTACCTGAGATAGTTATTACTGTGCTGCTTACCCAATGGTGATATTCTATTTCTATAATTCCTTTTACATTTATTAGTTGAAATTCTACTGTAAGGAAGAGCCATCCCTTCTCCATTTATTTATTCATCCAGTTATTTATTTATATCACTACAGACTCATGAATATTTATTTTGTTCTACGGGTTATAATCTCTATTATTTATTTTGTTGGATTTTCTCTTTTAATTATGAAAACTGGATTTGGGAAGACTGAGGGGAAGGGATCAGGCCCACTTCTCTTACTTTGGGGGAAGAAGGAGACAAGTGGCAGGGAGGGAAGCATCTTGCCCAAGGTCCTGTTCAGGGCAAGATAATGATGGGGCCAAGGGATCCTCAGGTCATGTAACCCCAATTCCATCGCTGCTCAGAGTTATGTTTCCTGGATTGTCTGATCCAAAGGCAGGGAGTGTCTGGCCAAGGCCTCCCCACCTCACTCACTCACTGGGTTCTCTGTTCTGCCCTCCAAGGACCTTCTGGTGCTCAGCACATGAGTGACAGAGATGGTGATGCTGCCCAGCTGGAAGAAGCCAGAACCAGCTCCAGAGTCTTGGCCTAGATACTGTTCCCTGGCCCTGAGTCCCTTCAGCCATCACACCAGGTCCTTCCTCAGCCGTCCAACCCTCTTCCCACTTACCCCCACCACAGAAAGATCCAGCCACTGCTCCATTGGCAAACAATCCCATCTACCTATGGTAAGCCCCCATCACGGGGAGGAAAGTCATCTTGGGGACTAAGGTCTTGTGGAACCCAAGCTGACACCATGCTGCATACTTTATACTTTTAATAAAAGATTCCACTTCCCCTGCAGTTGGGACAAGTCTCCATGAAGGACCCTCCCTCCGGGTCTGGGTGTTTTTCTTCTTTCCTTGGCTGTGCCTGGACACCTGGCATTTGTAGTAATAACTGGGCATAGGATGGTCCCTCTGCTGGACAGAGAGGCAAACAGCTAGTCTCTTCATATTAAAAACAATCACAGAGCATTCTACAGAGAGGTTCTCCTGCCAACAGGACAGCTTGTACACTGAGTCTGGCACACAGTAAGTGCTCAACGTGTGCTCACTGTGGTGAATAACAGAGACTGCTAATTCCTAAAGTGTGAGCTTTTGGAACCCATTGCCTGAGAGGTAAACTGAGGGCAAGGAGGGGCACTTGGCCTGTCTCTTGACCCAGGGCCCCTCCCAGAGCAAAGGCAGTCCACAGGGCACGGGGCAGATTTAGAAGACTTATTTGATCCCAGCTTGTAGCATTGAGGGTTTGGCAGTAATATTGGAGTCCCTTTAACACAATTAAGATTTTTGTTTCCTATTTTTTTTTCATGTCTTGTTTGTTTTCATTATTCAAATATCAGGCAGCTAAACTATTGGCTTGTCTGGTTGAATAGTAGGTTCCTGGCTGCAACATTCAGCCGTCCATCTATTCATTCATTGCTGGCCAATGTCTCAGGCACTGGGAATTCTCCACTTGACAAGGGACACAGGGCTTCTACCCTGGTGACGCTTAGATTAATTCTACTCCACAAGATAGAAAGTAAACAATAATAAGTAAATAAATAAACACAAACGATTTCGAGATTGTCCTGACGGCTGTAAAGGAAATAAACTAGGCCACAAATCAGGGAGGAAAGGGGGTGAGGAGGGCGGCACCAGTGGGCAGTCAGGGAAGGCCTCTCCGAGGAGGGGACACGTCCTTGGAGACCCCCTGGGGGCCTTCCCAGTCTGTCACCCTTCTCGTCCCCAGGGGCCAATGTGTGCGGGGGAGTCGCTGGGGGCGGGAGAGGATGGTCGCCTTGGTAACGCCGGCACCCGAGCCGCCCGGGAGAATTGTGGGATTGGGAAAGAAGTAGGGCGGGACTTCCTGTCCAGCCGGCGCCAGGAAGGGCTAGGGGGGAGGAAGTCCCGCCTTCGAGGCGGGGTTGGGGGAGGGGCCATTCGGTCACGGGCGTGGCTGCACGCTCGCTCCTCCCACCTTTTGAGGCCCCACCTCCGATAGATGACTTCGTCCATTTGTGTCCATTTCTCCTTCACCCTGGCTTCGCTCCCGTCTCCGCTGTTCTGGACCGCTGCTCCAGCCTCTTGCTGAGCCCCCTCTCCCAGCCTTGCCGTTACTATCCGTTCTCTACTCGGCGATAAGAGGGTTGGATTATTAAAGCTTTAAGTCCAGTCACCTCCCCTACCATGTTCCCCTTCCTTGGGCTTTTAACGGCACCCAGGGCAAAACCCAGACCCCTCAGCACTGCCCACAGGCCCCGAGGGCCGCCCCGCCCGTCCCCAGCCCCGTCTCTCCGGGGTCCTCCCCTGGAGGAGAAAATGGAGCCTCCGTAGGGTCCCACACTTTCTCCTGAGACCCCAGACCAAATTATGTCGGACATGTTAAAACACACCCACATCCTTCAACAAGTTTAATTTATTCTGCTATTCAATTTTTGAGAGGATTTGTGAAACAATGTTTTGGGCTTACAAATAACTCATTTTCCATTGGCTATGTGTTCTCAAAAGCCAAGAGCAAGTTCATACATGCTTGCAAAGTGAAAAAATGGAAGGATTTGGGAGAATAGAGAAGGAATAGGCTGGATGGGGTCAGACAAGAATTTAGGCACAGTCGCCTGGGGTTGAAGGTCCAAATGGTCAGATGGTCTAGAAGGCTTGGACTTCTGGGGAAGAGCGGTGAGGCACGCTGGGATTAGAGCTGCTGACTCAGGAGAGGGACCTCAGCACCTGGCCTGCTGTCCCCTCCTGCTGCCGATGTCCATATGGACACCACTGCATCCTGAATGGACAATGACAAAGCCAAAGAAATGGTTGTTTTAAATTTAGAGACAATAAAAGCCTCTACTAAGCATTTCCACCATGCCTGAAGCAGTGGGATGAACAGGGGAGCAGTAGACCTTGTGGGGTTTTACTGAAAGAAGCTTTCTTGGGTAGGAGTGTGGTTCCCACGGGTGAGGGCCACACTGAAGGGAAGGACTCAAGTGCAGCACCTGGCTACAATCCCAGAGTGCGTAACTGGGTTGTTTTGCTGCCTTTTAGGAATTTTTTTTTTTTA